>VIGQ01002307.1:2500-17758 GCA_009663005.1 Actinidia chinensis | reverse complement strand
AAAAATTATCCAACCGAATTAAAATTATTCTAGTTGACTCAAATTGTTTTACCACTTCGTATATAAAAATAAAATTTATATTGCATGATAAAGGCACATTAAAAAAATTGTTATTGAAATTTAGAAAATTTTCAAAGAGGGTTTTAACACTAAATGATATGTGGCATAATATGCAGTTGTAAAAAGTAGTTGATTATAGTACTGATGCTATTTCAAACCTTATGCATTTGACAATAGAGATCTTTCGTCTCATCTACAATATAACCAAAAGTTAATTATATCACCCATCTACATTCTCTCTTCCCCTAGATAGTTGACTAGGATACTTACGATATGTCGCAACCCTTATGGAAGAAGCCTCCGATGGTTGCTCATTGGGTTATAAAATCAAACGGCCATTCGGAGATGGCACTATTGAGCGTTTTACAGCTCGTTTGGTTGCGACAAGGGTTACACACAGCTGAATGAAAGGTATATATTACCATGACACTTTTTCTCCCATTGGTAAAATGATTATGTCGTTGTAATTGGCTTTAGCAGCTGTCCAAAATTGGTCTATTCACCAACTTGATGTCGATTAATGAACTTTTTTATTGGTGATCTCCATGAAGAATTGCCTCCACCGATGGTCCGACAAGCAGGGGAGAATCTAGCTGTGTCACCTTCCACAAGTCATATATGGCTTAAAGCAAGCTTCCCGCAATGGTTTGCCAAGTTCTCTATAGCATCCAAGTGCTAAATTTGTTCAATTCCAAAGCAGATTATTAATTATTCAACATGTGGAAAGGCAAATCTTTTACAGCTTTGTTGATATATGTGATGACATTCTTATTAAAGTAATGATGTCAAGACCATATTAGGCTCTTCAGCAATTTCGGCATAGTCATTTTCGAATTAAATTAAGATTGGGGTGTTTGGAGGTTATTTTCTGCGGGGGCAATCGAAGTTTCTCGGTACAAGAAAAGTATTCCATCTCGCAAGGAAAATATACTTTGAAAATTTTAAAGATGTGGACTTGGGGATGCTAAACCGGTAAATTTCCTAGGAGCAAAAAAAAAACCCGGAGGATTCTAGGTGAATTGTTAATGATCCATCTCAGTATAGGCGGACTTGTGGTGAACGCCTAATTTATTTGACTATTACCTAGCGGATACACCTATTCGGTCATGTGTTCAGCATTCAGGCAAGCACCCGCAAACTAAAATGGAAGCTGACTTGCGTGTGTTGGTTATTTGAAAAGTAGTCCAGGACAAGGTATGTTTTTCCCTCTGCAGAATGATTTATCGTTGCCCGAGCTTTTTTTTTGATCAAGAAGATTGGGCTGGTTGTCAAATATCTCGTAGATCCACTATGGGTGATTGTGTTTTTTCTGCGGATCTCTCTTATTTCATGGGCGGACAAAGAGGTTAGAAACCAATTCTCTATCCTAGCAGAAGCGTGAATTATAGAGCAATGACAGGTACATGACTCTGAATTTATCACGGCATACGCATCATTACTGATAGATTTGAGAATATTGCAACCAAAGCCAGCATTGTTATATTGTGATAACACAGTCGCCTTACATATAACAGCTAATCCCGTTTTCCTTGAAAGAACTAGACATATAGGAGGCTGTACAGTTTTTATTTGTGACAAAATACAAGAAGTTCAATTGTAATCAAACATTGTTGCTTCAACAAATCAGCTTGCAGATGTGTTCACCAAGCTATTGGGAAAGGAAGCTTTCCAAATATATGGGCAAGTTGGGAGAAGGTTCTGACATTCCTCTCAACTTGAGGGGAGTGTGGGAAGAAAGTCAATGATATATAGCCATTCATTGACAACTATAATGTATTAGTTGTATTTTATTTAGTTGCCTTTTATACTTAGAGTACCTAGAATAGATTAGCATGATTGTTGAAGAAAATCTTTGTATTAAGCTTGTCTCTAATTCATAAAATTCTTTCAAAGGCAAATATTCTTTTCCTTCTTTTACATGTCAGGATAAGTTTACCGACCGAAATTGGTATGAAGCTACAGTTTGCCGGCGGTGCTCATCCAAACTTGGCCGGAGGAAGGTGAAACATTAATATTTTATCCCCTTACACTAATGTTGGTTGATGGTAGATTAGATAATGTAATTGCAGTCTTGTGCTTCTAGTTGAAACATGGGTTTCTTGCACAACTAATGTTGTTTCTCTGATTTAGTTTGCCAAAACGTTACTCTTACAAAGTTGATATAGATAAATTAAAACTACTTAGAGGTCTGTTTAGCTTTGACTCTCAATGTGGTCTTTGAGTTATTTGCAAAATTAGAGCACTGGCAAGGACTTCTAGACCCAATCATTCCGGTTCGCGCTCAATCATGTGCACTCCTAATTAAGCATATTGGATCATTTCTCTAGCTTCTCGTGCCTGAGATTCCACATGATCCTAGGTTTTGAGTGCATGAGATACAAACGAGAATCACACCAGTTCGGTTTGGGATATTTGTTGGGGTTGCTCATTAATTGGATAGTTTGGGATGATTTATTATTTTAAGTCTAATTTTCGGTACTTTTCGTAGTGCTTGAAGAGTTGGTAATGGATAATTTGATCAAATAACAGCTAATAGTGCTCTGTACTTGGAAGTGATTACAAGTTAATGATGGTTAAGCTTAGTCTTTAATCGACTAGTAATGCTATATGGGCTTTATACTATTACGAACCCAGTTAGGCTATAGTGTTTTTTTTTTTAACTTTTTTTTCTTTCGTGAATTTTTTTTTTCCGTTTTATAAACTTTTATACTTCTTCGGTTTCTCTTGACGAGATTGGTCTGAAAATTAAAAAATCATCGAATTTGAAAAATATTCACTAAAGACAACAAAACTATGTTTTATCAAAAAAATCATCTACAATGATTATTTCCGTCTTTATTTAACTTTTTCTCAAGTTTAACATATTTTTGTTATATTTTTGGCTCCCCTCGTTAAAAAAACCGAAAAATATAAAAATTTGAGCAAATGGCGAAAAATTCACTAAAAACAAAAACCTTGAACTAAGTAAAAAACCAAAAAAAAAAAACTATAGCCCTAACACATGGCCTGCATAACTGGACTCGTCTCATTTGCCCCCTTGATTATTTTGCTGATGGAAGCCGTTGATAAAATGATAGTGCAATAAAATATGTACTACATGGTGTCCGTTAAAGACTAAGTTTGCTTTTCCTTCTCCTAGGCAACACCTTGGCTGGTGGCAGTGCAACCCTAAAGGAAGAAATGAAATCAAACAGAAACCTTCTACAAGAAAAGAACGGTTTGTTGTGACCGGACTGGGTGTCCGTAAACCCGCTAGTCTTTGATGCAGATATATTCACATAACTCCTTGACGGCATTAGTGGCTAAGTGAAATTGGAAGACTTTGACTGTGCTCAGTTCCACACACGATAAATCTTTGCCGACTCTCTTTCGTCATACGAATGTTTTTGTTCAGACTTTGAGTTTGTTACCCTTTTAAACAGAGATTGCAGGGCAATCAAGTCTTTTTCTCAGAAGACGGATGGTTTGCCCCAAACTCTTGAAAAGTGAAGATAAGTTTTTATGCTTTCCTTGCTCACTGCTGCAAGAGCATTAGCGGATGGTGGGATTACCGAAGACGTCATGCGGTGAGTTAAACAAAGCCAAATGTTGGGTTGTATTGGTTCTTCTGTAGGAGGCATGAAGGTAAAATCTTCAGCTTCCTTATAATGACAATGACGTTATGATTGTTACCGCCAAAAATTGACTGGAAGAAAATTTGGAAACCAATTTTTTTCATTAGCAATTGCCTTGTATATCTCCGAACAACATGCGATTTTCTAAACCTCTAAATCAGTGCCATGTGAACTAAGACAGAGGATTTATGAATATATTCCCCAAACAGGTGGGGCCGTAGCAATGAACTGAATAATTCATTTCTATGATTGTTTGCCGTACAAATTTTTTAACGAGTTTTTTTATGATGCAATAGAAGCATTACGAGTTTCACTACAGAAGAGCATCCCTTTTGTATACGTTTTGCGACTGCTACTATACCATGGGTTCTGCTATGCTTGCAATGATTTGGTAAGTTAGAGTTCAACCGCTTGCTAATAAAATTTTACCCAGAATAACGAGAGATTGTGAATTATGGGTGGGTGTTTTTTACTAATTGCTAATCTACAGGGATGGATTGGGCACAAACTACTCATATCTGTGTCTTGTGCAACTGCATTCTGTAGACTTAAGCAGCAGATCATATAGCTAGAGGTGAAAGTGTAAGTGGCCAAATCTACTTTCATTTCATCTGTCTTTTTTTGTCTCAGTTCACAGTTACAGCTTTTTTGTAATTCTCTTGTTTATCTTCATTTATTTCTGTTAAAGATATATGATAACGTAGCATTTTCCCTCCTTATGGAGACTTACCGGATTGATGCCTTGTGGCGGTTCTGATGCATCAGTTTATTCACATAGGTTCCTGTTAATTTATTTCAGATGGATGTGATCTCATTTATTTATCTTTATTATAAATAAAGATGCGGTTTAACTGTGAGCGATTCACTCAAACAGGCTCTGTAAATTTCGTGGAAGTTGTGTTATATCATGTCCATCGTCCTTCCCAAACGCAGGCCAAGGTTTTACAAGGAGAAGGGTGACATCTTGTCCGGGACACAAGATCGCTTTGGCCAATGACAATCCGTACGAGGTCCGGACGAACGCGCTCTTGTTAAACAGCGGTTGGAAGGGGTTGCTCAACATCACACGAAATGAAAGCCAAGGACATCGATTCCTTCTAATAGAATCTATAACCCTTCCCATGAGATGTTGGCAGGTATTTTTCCCTCCAAAAAAAGTTGGTGGAAGGCCAGCCCATGGTGTATCATCCAAGTTCAACTCCACAAAGTAACGGGATTGATTGTAGGCGGTGTCGGCCCGGAGATTTAGGGATCTCAATCGAAGTTTGGAGATGACCCCCTCTATACAATAATGGACTTACACTTAAAGATTTTTTTTTCACGTGAGAGCAATGACAATTTCAAAAACTAAAATTCACAAAAACAAAATCAAAATAGGAAATTTAAACTGACAAGGGTAATAGACAAACTCTTGTTGTCTCCCACTTTGTTCTGTTTTTATTAGTTTTTAGTAGGCGCCCACTAGTGTACAAGTGAAGAATGATCTCTTATTTGAAATTAGGCTTTTTATTAGAAATTGAGCTCTTATTAAAATTATTTATTCTTTATTCTGACCCAATATGTAACCCAACTAAATAATTGGGGCCCCAAATTATGAAATTTTTTGCAAGGGAGCCTAAAACCTTAACTAGGCTTTGCTTCAGTCCTCAACCGGCATTGCAGGTCTATTTGAGAATAAAATTAAAATACCTGAGATGTTTAATTAACATTTTATAAAAATGAGGTATCTATGGGACATTTGTTCGGGAGGTAACGGTAATTTGAAATTGCCAAGTCGGCGGCATGAGAGGTGTTTGGGTGTGTGGTTGACTCTTTGAGCTCCTTTTTACCCCTTCGTTTTAGTTTCAAGACATCGTGCGGAGGAGATTGGGCGACCACGCCTGTAGCATATAGAGGAAGAATAGGTAAGCGGCATAGGATCCAAACCCCCAGATTTAGCAATGAGATTTCCCTCTTAATCACACGATAAATAGCCGCTGTTTGCTCAATCACCGGAGTTGCCAAATATTGGCCCTATACCCTAGTCGTAACACGATTTGCCTTAATCGAAAAATAAATAGAGTTGCATCTTTCAATGAGAATCGTATCTTTATCTTCTCTCTCTCTACTGTCAATCTATTGCGAAATTCTCAGGAAATCTACCCACCAAGTCCAACGGTACTAAATACCAATTCAACATCTTAAAACCGATTACACTCGTAGAAGAAGTTTCAGAGGCAATCGGTTGTGTGAGGACTTCAATTTCTTCAAACCCTAGTTAGTTTCAATCATTCATTCTCCAATTGACAACACCACACAAATTAGAACTTTGGTTTGTGTTTAAATATAGAGCCGGGCTGAATTTGCAGGATCACACGGTAGGTTTTTTCTTCTTCACCCGGACAGAAAATTCTCTCTCTCTCTATCTACTTAGTCAGATATGGCGAATCTTCAGGAAGATCTCCCCCCAATTCCAACGTACTAATACCACTTCAACATCTTGAAAGGTGGACCGATTCCACTCTGAGAAGAAGTTTCAGAGGCAATCGGGTTGTGAGTACTTCATTTCTTCAACCCTAGTTTCATTCTCATTCATTCTCCCATTCAACACACACACTTAACTTCGAACTTTGGTTTGTGTAAATATAATAGCCTGGCTGAATTGCAGTCACAAGGTTTCTTCTTCTTCACCCGAACAGAAAATTCTCATCTCTCTCTCTCTCTCTACTTCGTCCCCCCAAAATTTTTTTATTAAAATAAAATTGCAGAATCTCTGAAGATCTCCCCATTCCAACGGTACTAAATACCCCACTTCAACACTTTAATTAACCTGTTCCACTCGTAAAGAAGATTTTCAGAGGCAATCGTTTGTGAGTACTACTTCAATTTCTTCAAACCCTAGTTTAGTTTCATCATTCATTCCCAATGGCTACACACAACAAACTTTCGAACTTTGGTTTTGTTTGAAATATATAATATCCTGGCTGAATTGGCAGATCACAAGGTTTCTTCTTCTTCACACCGATGAAAATTCCTTCTCTCTCTCTACTTCGTCAATATATTGCAGATCTTCAGGAAGATCTCCCCCCAATTCCAACACGGTACTAATATCCAATTCAACATCTTTCCTTAAATACCGATTCCACTCGTAGAAGAAGTTCAGCGGCAATCGGTTTGTGAGTACTTCAATTTTCTTTCTTCAAACCCTATTTAGTTTGTTCATCTTCATTCTCTTCTCCATACAACACACACCAAACTTCGACTTTGGTTTGCACTTTGTTTCTTTCTGCCACACAAAGATTTTGTTTTTAAATACTTCAATTTATCTCTGCTTCTTGTTTGTTTTTTTGTTTTGCAATCTTCAATTTTTGTTTTCCATTTTTCAGTTTCTTCTCATTTGTTTATTTTTTGTTATTCTGTTTCAATTTTTATTTTTATTTTTTCTTTTCAGTTTATTTTTTATTTTTTATTTTTTATTTTTATTTTTATTTTTTATTTTTTGTTTTTTTTTTTTTATTTCTTATTTTGCTTTTTCAATTCTTCATTTTTGATTTTTGTTTTTAGTTTTTTTTATTTGATTTTTTTTGTTTTTTGTTTTTTGGTTTTTACTGTTTCTTCTTCTTTTTTTGGTTGAGTTTTTTCAATTTAGTTTTTTGTTTATTTTTTCTTTTGTTTTCAGATTCTATTTTTTGTTTCTATTTTCATTTTTGGATTTTTTTGTGTGTTTATTCTCTTTTTTTATATATATTATTCAGTTTTTGGTTTTCTATTTTCAATTTATGATATGTTTTTTTTCTATTTTAAATTAAATTTTAGCTCTAGTTTTTTTTTAATTTTCAGTTTTATATTTTAATTTTTTTGTTTTCCAGTTTTTTCTGTTCCTCCTGTTTTGTAATTTTTATTTTTTATATTTTTTTGTTTATTTTTTATTTTATATTTTTATTTTATTTTTATTTTTTATTTTTATTTTTGTATTTGTTTATTTTTTATTTTGTATTTTTATTTTATTTTTTATTTTTATTTTTTTATTAGTTTTTTATTTTTATGTTTATTTTTTTTTTTATGTTTTTATGGTTTTTTTTCTTTCTTCTTCCTTTCTTTTTTTTTCATTTCTCAGTTTATATTTTTTTCCTTTTTGTTTATCAATTTCTGTTTTTGTTTTTTGTTTTCTTTTTGTTTTTCTTTCAATTTGTTTTTTTTTTTTTTCTCTAATTTCGATTTTTTTTCTAATTTCAATTTTCAATTCTTGTTTTCTATTTTTTTTTCTCAGTTTTTTGGGCTTCTGTTTTTCAGTGTACTATTTTTTTTTTTTTTTTTTTTTTTTTTTTCAGTTTCGAATTTTTGCTTCTTTTTTTTTGTGTTTTGTTTCCCAAGTTTTTATTTATATTTTTTTCTTGTTCAGTTTCTATTTTTTATTCTTTCATTTTTCTTTTCTTTTTTTATGTTTTTATATTTTTTTTTTCGTTTCATTTCCATTTTTTTTTTTTTTTTTTTCCCATTTTTTTTGTATGTTTTAATATTTATGTTTCTTTTTCTTTTGTCAATTTATTTTTTTATTTCTTTTTGTTTTTAGTTTTTATATTTCTTCTTTTTTTTTTTGGTTCTGTTTTTTTGTTTTCTATTCAATTTTTTTTCTATTTTCAGTTTTTCCTTTAATTTTCTCAATTGTTTTTTGTTGTTATATTTCAAATATGATTTTGTATTTCTTTTCCAATTTTAATTTTCATTCCTTAGTTTTTCATTTTTTGTTTTCCTATGATAACTTCTATTTTATTGTTTGTTTTTCATTTTTATTTTTTGCTTTAATTTTAAGTTTTTTTTCCCTTGTTTCCAATTTTGTTTGATTTCTATTTTTTGAAACCTCTTTTACAGATTTTTGGTTTTTTGCTTTCTAATTTATTTTTAATTTCTCTTTTTGATTTCAATCACAGTATTTTTGTCCTTTTTACAGATTTTCATTTTTTGTTTTTAGTTTTGTTCTTTTCAAATGTTTTACCATTTTTTTTTTTTTTCTTTTCTTTTTTCCAATTTCTTATCTTTTTCATTTTAATTTTTCTTCTTCTTCTTGTTTTTTTATTTCTCATTTATTTTTTGTTTTGTTGTTGGATTCTCGTTTTAGTTTTTTTTCTATTTTCAAAATTATGACTTACGTTTTTTTTTTGTTTTTCCTATTTTCAATTTCCGATTCGTTCTTGTTTTTTTTTTAGTTTTCAAATTTCTTTTTTGTATATTTTCAGTTCTGATTTTGTTTTTCTTCTATTTTCGTTTTTTCAGTTTTTTTCCAGTTTCTGTTTTTTAAAAACTTTTTGTT
Organism: Actinidia chinensis; assembly: GCA_009663005.1. NCBI lineage: Eukaryota > Viridiplantae > Streptophyta > Magnoliopsida > Ericales > Actinidiaceae > Actinidia > Actinidia chinensis. The sequence goes on along the minus strand of VIGQ01002307.1, from coordinate 8,794 downwards.
TTAACTTTAATTTTTTTTCTTTTTTTTCAGTTTTTTTTTTTTTATTTATTTGTCTTCTCTATACAATTTTGTCTTTTGTTTTCTATATTTTTTTTGTTATTGATTTTTTGTTTTCTTTTTTTAGTTGTTTTTTTGGTTTTCGTTTTCATTTCTGATTTTTTTTAAAAACTTTTCTTCCATTTTTCAGTTTTGTATGTTACATTGTTTTTTTTTTAGTGTCTGTCTCAGTTCATTTTTTTCTTCGAGTTTCAATTTTTGTATTTCATTTTTATTTTGATTTTGTTTAAAATTTTTTGTTTTCTATTTATGTTTTTGTTTTTATTATTTTTTTTCAGTTTCTGTCTAGCCAATTATTTTTGATTTTCTTCTTAGTTTGTTTTCAGTTTTTTGCTCTAGTTTTTTTTTTTTATACTATTTTCAATTATTTTTCATTTTTATTTTCTGATTTTGATTAAATTTTTTTGTTTTATTTTTTCAGTTTTTGTTTTTCATTATTTTTCTAGTTTTTTTCTAGTTGTTAGAGACTTAATTTTTTTCCTATTTAATTATTGTTTTTTGTTATTAGTTTTGTTATTTTTTATTATTTTTTCTCTTTTCGTCTCTACTTCTTTTCTTTTTCTACTGTTTTTAATTTTTGCTTTCCATTTTCAATTTCTGATTTTGTTTATTTATTTATTTTAGTTTTTATTTTTATGTTTTTTCAGTTCTGTTTTGTATTATTTTTTATTATTTTTTAATTTCTCATTTTGTTTTTGCTGTGTGTTTTTGTTTACGTTGTTTTGTTTTTGTTATGTTTCTTATTTTTTTTCAGTTCTCAATTTATTTTTTGTTTTCTTTTTGTTTAGTTTATTTTTTTTTTTCATTTTCTATTTTACAATTTTGGATTTTGTGTGTGTTTGATTCTCGTTTTTTTTTGATATATTTTCATTTGCTCTCTATTTCAAATGATGATTTATGTTTTTGTTTTCTATTTTCAATTTAAGTTTTCGTTCTTGTTACATTTTTCCATTTTTCATATTTTTCTATTGTAGGTTTGATTTTGTTTTTATTTTTTTCTTGTTTTTGGTTTTCAGTTTTTTTTTCGGTTTAGGTTTTTTCGATTTTCAAATTTTTTTTCTTTACTTTAATTTTTTTCTTGTTTCCAGTTTTTTTTCAGTTTATGTGTCAAACTTATTTTTTTGGTTTACTTATTTTTAATTTTCGTTTTTCATTTTCATTTTCTAAAAAATTTTTCTAATTGGTTTTATAAAATTTTCGATTCTGTTTACAGGTTGTTGTTTGTTAGTTTGTCGCACTTCGTTTTTTTTGGTTTTCGACTTTAATTTTTGTTTTCATTCAGTTTTATATTTTATTTTTTTGTTTTTTTTTCAATTTCATATTTTTGCATCATTTTTATGTGTTATATTTTATTTTTTATTTTATTTTTTCACTATATCATTTTTTGTATGTTTCGCGTTTTTTGTGTTTTGTTGTTTTATGGTTTTTTTTAAGTTTCTCAATGTTTTTTATTTCTTTTTCAATATCTCATTTTTTTAATGTTTCTGTTTTGTGTGTTGTTTATGTTGTGTTTTTAAGTTTCTCAAAAAAAATTATTTTTAAGATTTTGTTTTTGCTTCTGTTTTTTTTTATTTTTACTTTCAATTTTGTTTTTATTTTCAGTTTTTGATTTATTATTTGTTTTCAATTTCTATATTTCGGCCCTTTTATTTTTTTATGTGTACATTTTTATTTTTATTTTTTTTTCAATATCTCATTATTTTTTTAAGTTTCTAAATTTTTTTTCTTTTCTGATTTTGTTTTTGCTTATATTTTTATGTTTTCCATTTTCACTTTGGAATTTGTTTGTGTGGGTTTATTTCTCCTTTTTTATATATATTTTTCGTTTTTGTTTTCTATTTTAAATTAATATGTTTTTTTGTTTTCTTTTAATTTAATTTTCGTTCTTAGTTTTTTTTTTTTAATTCTGTTTACTTTTTGCCTTTGTTTTTATATATTTTTGAGTTTTTGTTTTGTTTCTTTTTTTAGTTTCTCAAGTTATTTTTATTCTTCTCAAACAAAAAAACTTTTTGTTTGTGTTTCTCTTTTTTATATATATTTTTCAGTTTTTGTTTTCTATTTTCAAACTATAATTTTATTTTTTGTTTTCTATTTTAAATTTTAATTTTTGTTCTAGTTTTTTTTGTAGTTTCTGTTTGTAACTTTTGTTTTTTGTTTTTGTTTCTTTTTTCAGTTTCTCATTTAATTTTTGTTTTCTTCTTAATTTCAGTTTTTTCAGTTTGTTTTTTCATGTTTTCTTATTTCTGTTTTATTCTTTTGGTTTAACTTGAAATTGTGTTCCTTGTTTCAGTTTTTGATTTGTATTTTTAGTTATTTCTTTTGCAATTTCTGTTTCTTCTTTATAAATATTGTTTTTGTTTTAGTTTTTGTGTTTTATTAAATTTTTTTCAGTTTTTGTCTATGCATCATTTTTTGTTTTGTTTACTATATTTAATTTTTCTTTTTATTTTCCATTTTCAGTTTCTTAGTTGTTTATTTTTTTTTCTGTTTTAATTGTAATTTTTTTTTTGTTTTCAGTTTCTGTTTCAATTTAGTTTATATTTTATTTTTTTATTATATTTTTTAATTTCTCATTCTGGTTTTATTTTTTGTTTATGTTTCTCTTTCTTTTCTTTTTTAGTTTCTCAATTTTTTTTGGTTTTCTTTTTGTTTTAAAGTTTCTATTTTGAGTTTGTTTTTGTGTCTTTATCTTCTTAAGTTTTTTTTTTTCTATTTTCAAATTTGGATTTTGTGTGTGTGTGTGGTGTGTGTGTTGTTTCTATTTTTTAAATATATTTTAAGTTTTTATTTTCTATTTTTTAAAAATTTTGATTTTTTTTTATATTTTCATTTCATTTTTTTTTTCTATTTCAGTTATGATTTTGGTTTTGTTTTCTTCTTAATTTCTGTTTTCAGTTTTGTTTTCTATTTCTGTTCTCAAATCTTTTTAGGGGGCAATTCAAGATTGGGTTGTGTAGTTTATGAAGTACTGAGACAAAGAACATTAATTCTGGCTCGTGCCCGAAATTCAATCGAAAAGGTCGCTACCAACATGGCGCAGCCGTGTTGTTTTGCCTGTGAGTGAACTGATTATTTATATAATCCACTACCAATTGTTTTTGATAATTAGATGTTGACAATTGTGAAAACCAATAGTTATTTGTATTTCAAAATCACTCCAGAAAATTTTTCACCGAAAAAAAAAACAAATGAAATTCGTACAATTTATATTGAAGAACTATTTTTTTTTTTTGAATAAGTGAATATGCAATGTTTGAAACCCGGACGGTGAGCGAACCGGAAGGAAAAATGATCGGGTCACGGGTTACCGGTTCAACCGTCGGGTCAACGTTATCGAACCGTGACGTCATAAATAATTTAAAATAAATAAATAAATAAAAATAATTATGATTGGGTTTAAGTGAAATAAATTTAAACATTATAAGGTCAAAATAATTACACGTGAAATGATAGGTTAAAGTGCATGATTTGGGTTTTAAAACCCCCAAATCAACCCGGTTCTCATTCTCTTCTCTCTCTCTCTCAAGACTGTTTTAAATTACACGGAGTACCCACTCTCTCTCTCACCGTCACGGTCACCCAAGCCCTCGCCGCCGGCCACCCCCACGGAGCCGCGAATCCACCACCACCATGGACCACTCCACTCCTCTCTCACTCTTCATCTCCTTCCCTAGGCCACCACCTGGCACAAAATCACTACCATCGCGCAACCAATCTACCACTTGTCGGCCACCGAATCCACCACACCGGCACCCGATCCACCACCACCGGCACAAAATCCACCACCACCATGGACCACTCCACCCTCTTCACTCCTCTTCTCTTTCGATAGTAACCCGCGCGGTTCGTCAAAACCCGCTACGTTTTTGAAGATGTTATCGCGGTTGGGTTGGACCGCGGGTTGTGACGGTTCAGGACGGGTTGTTGTTTGTTAGGTTCTTGCCTGGTTTGAGGGTTGACCGGACCGGTTGTGCTTCAGGTTTGAAAACAATTGTGGAATAGCATTCCCACTGTAAACAATCTGGGATTATTCGTCATGAGGTTATGAGGGGTCAAACACACAACAAAGCATCTTAAAAGAACTAGCTTAACCTTTGTAAATGGAGGACCTTAATCATAGTTATCAGAACCAAACCGAACATGAACCTGGTCAAAGACCGATTCAACGATCAACCGGATTATAATTAATAAATAATAAAATTAATTTTTATTCTAAATAATAAAAAAAATATTTTTTTACCCATTCATAGTAAAAAATTAATCATAGTAAAAAATTATTAAAAAAATTAAAAATTCAATCAAAATTTTGGGGTCAAACTGTAAAAATTAAAACTTCAATTCAAATTTTGAGATTCATAACTGTAAAAAATAAAACTTTAAGTTTTCTGTAAAAAAACGGCCGGTTCAACCGGTCAATCCGGTTCGCTTGATTTCCCGTAATAGTTTACCGAACCGGTTTAGTGTCCGGTTCCGGTTGAACCGGCTGGTTCGAGTCCAGTTTTTAATAACTATGCCACTTTAATCTACTCCTACCTAATAGACTAGCCTAATATATTAGTTTCTTTTTGGGAGTTAATATTCATTTCACAAATAAAAAATAAGGAAATTTGATGATTCATAAGGGTCATAATTACTTTATTGAATAAAACAGCCATATTAAAGAATTTTTATTACAAATTGTGACAGAAGTAAAATTATTTGCCCAATTTATTCTATGGTGTAGGACACATTTTTTTATGGGCCCAAAAGTGTTGTGTCTATGCAATGTTCCATGGTATTTGCATGATTTGACAGTATTTTTTTACATATGATATCACATGTATGAAATTTTGTATAACACGTGTTGTGTTTTTTTGGACCTAATAGAAACCTAAAGGCTGAGCTGCTGCGCATAGTAAAGTATACTTAATCTCATTGATATTTAAGTAGGAAAAAAAAAAAAAAAAGGACATAAGAGATGGAATAATTGAAAATTGAAATGAGATTTTATCGTTGTGCAGATGCATGTCCGGTATTTACATTTCCCGGGAATATCTCATTCAAGGAAGCAGATTACTTTAACAGCGTTGTACAGCTCGTGTCCAATAATACTGGGCTTCGGGATTGATCCTAAGTTCAAATGGTCCGGCTTATCCAAACCGCTACAGTATGGGTTGGCCAATGATGGTGGGGAAAATCCGGCCATTGGTACACCTCTAATAATGATATTCTTTCAAAAAAATTATATAAGAATAATTAATACAAATATGTTCCAATGGACATTTTTCAAATAAGAAGTCGTAATTATGAATGTTTTGATTTCAAATGATCCGACATCAACATGTAACAAATTTTCAATTATGTATCTGAGCATGCAGAGACTGTTATGACTGGGAGTCCATGGGGTTATCGTAACAGGGACAGGACCATTGGGTTGCTTGACGGAGGGGTGGGCCTTATGAGCAGCAAAGACGGCCAGTGCGCAGTGGAGCTCAACAGGCCGCTGCCTTATTAAACCCCACTAGGGTTTTCAGATGTTGGATGCCCTCAACACCAAAATAGGCCAACCATGTCTGCACAGCTTGCCAATGCAGAAGAAATGCACATGGATTTCATCACGAATCCCCAGATTATGGCATGTATATTCCATTTCTCCATGTCCTAATTTTTCCTTTCCATAATTTTTTAAAAAAAATTCTCTAATTGACTGTGTGGATCAATAATTCATTTGAGGCATGACCCACAACATCGTAATACGTTTGAAGTCGAACAGTACATGTCAGTAGTCAAGTAATTTTTTAAGTAAACAAAATCTGTCTCTACCGCAAACTCTGCTAAATAGTATACTGGTTGGGGCAGGATTTGTTGTCGAAGGTAGAGTGCTATGGGCAAGGGCTTGGCCTCTGCACGCTGGCTTCCAACCTGCCCAAAAACATGTGAAAACTGAATTTTACAATAACATATTGGCAAATACTATTGTTTCAGAAAAAGATGGTAACAGTTTTCCAAAATTCAGGACAGTAAAAAAATTCCTCATCCCCTCCAACCTCCGTTTTCAAAAACTGCCCAGTTGCCCATTCCCTCTTGTCGGTGTCCCTCTCAGCAATCCCCCCAGCCACTCCGTGATAGTGACCCCACCAGCTCTGCTGGCGATACTCATCACACCACCACATCACCTTGTTTTAGAAAACAAGTTCAAAAGCATGTGTACTAAACATGTTTTGATTTTGATTTTTCATATATAAACAAAAAACATGT
>VIGQ01002291.1:25000-29707 GCA_009663005.1 Actinidia chinensis | reverse complement strand
AGTGTCAGGGGGGTGATTAATAATTTGCTTTAACAATGCATATGAGAGAGAATATCTTCACCAACTGACTGACAGTTAAATGGTTTTCCCACACTGCGAGGTGAAGGTGAACCATAACCCCAACCAAACACATGATTCCTGCAGATTTCTAGATTCCCGCAATTTATATACAGGATGGTCAGGACCAAATTGAAAAGACAGGGTTAATTTTATATTATTAGAAAAAATTTTGTGACCTATTTTAATATGGGCGAAATATTATTCGTACTTCTCATTTATTGTTTAAATAGGGTTAACTACTTTTAAGCTTGTTGGATCTAGATATATTTAAGAATACATAATAATATTGTGGTTTTCTATTCCATATCTATTTTTTATTTTGATTTTTTTATAAATTTTTAATCCAAACATAATCGTAAATGTTCAATTGCAGTCGTCTTATTAAAACAAATAAGAAGGTAAAAGGTACGTATATTCACCTAAATTTGAATCTGGTAAACAAATTCCCCTCCTTTTTTAACAAAGGCTACTTCTTTTTAATAGGTTTTATTACAGTATGGCCTTATTTAAAAAAGTCAATTAAAATAAGAATACATAAGATTCAACTATATTTAAGTTGGGTAAAACAAATCGAACTTTTTTAATTTAATTTAGACTGTTTTGGGAGTACCACCCATGCTTAGTGAGTGCTAGTTATCAATGTTGCAATCAGTATGGAACTGTTCATCAGAAAACTTCCTCCTTTGTAAGAACCTATATAATTCAATTCTTTTGATTTTTTTGATTAAGGAAAAGGGATGTTCTCCCCTCAAAGAATATTCCATCAGGATGCTCTTCAATGATAAAAATAGGAGAGATGGTGGGGGAGCGGGAATGGATTGAAGGGATGGATTGGTTCTAAATAAGAAAATATATTACACTTTCATTATATAAATTATGAATATTACGTATGAGACTCACATTAATAGGCATGTGGGGTCTCACAACTCGGAAGAGAGTTTTACGAACATGGGTGTTATCATTTTGTTATGAATATTGTATTTCCACTAAACTAATACCTTAGGGGAGACATTGATATTTTATCCTTTTTTCCTCTCTTTTTGGAATTTCGCCAAAAAATACACACACCAAACACCAAACTAAAATTACCTTTATTGGTGTACAAAAGACTGTCATATAATTTTTGAGTTGAGATTAAAAATTGAAAATAAAAAAGAAAAAGAACCTTCATTTGGTGGGAGCATGAAAGGAGGGAAGGAGGGAGGGCAACAGACATTTTCAATAACGTTGACCCAATAGTGTGTTACAACTATTTTTAATGGATAGTCCCAACAAGAGAGTTGTTTCCAGGCCTTATCAAGGATTGTTTGGCTGTGAGTGAGTCTTGTATATATTATTGTCAACAATTAGGAGCCCACCTACCCAATTGTCACTTCCTTGAATTGTTGGAGCTTTTAAAAATTTGGGTCATCCAACATTAACTATAGTTGGTTATAGTTATTAATATTTTAGTCATATGAATTGTGATTAACTATAGTTAAATTTTTGCAGATTTTCCTCATTTTCGCTATGCCAATACTGCCACTAGACAGTGGTTATGTACACTTTTTAGAATATTTATGTACTTGGAATACGTTTTCACGACACCTTTACATGTAATTTTATATGTTTTTCACTTAAATTACTAAGCTTTGTAATTATCTATTAAGAGGAGTTGGTCATCTGAAGTATGTGTTAGGTGAAGTAGTCCTAAAGGTACAAAACGTTTAATTAACCATAAAACGGATTGTCGTTTTATAGATAACAAATAAAATACGTCGTTTGATCATAAAAGTACAAAACGATATCATTTTTACACTCAAGACCACATCAACTTAACTATTAATGCATAAGATCCGAATTTGCTTCTTTTGTGGTTGATCAAGTTATTAATTATTTTAAGCCACCACTGTTTTCACGTTGTGATATAATCTAGGGAAATGAGGAATAAAATCGGAATCTTAATATCTATGATGAAATAAAAAGATGTTAAAAAGTTTTAGCGAGGTGGTACAAACTTTCCCCCTATTTCGATTAAGTGATAAAGTCTTGTGTTCACAATCAAGATGGATTTCACCAAGTTTTTTTTTGGACAGCATATGTCGGAGTTTATTGCACGAATCTTTTTAACTAATTTAGTATTTTAAAATAACGATTAAGCAAACCTCCAATAGTACTAAAATTTAAAACGTTTGGAGTAGTAAGATTCGATCTTACACCTGGGGACAAACCTTAATTGTTTCAAAATTGTTTATATGAGTATAGCAAAACGAGATTTTAATTGCATCCAAAATACGACAAGGTAACGTTCCATATATCTAATATTGGTGCCAAATAACCGCCAGTGTATTGTGTGGGCTCTACAATTTTTACAAGAAGTCTGTGTGGTTTAGCCCATTTGGAACACAACTTATTCTATGACAAAATTAGAAGGACACAACTTTTGAACCATTGATTGTGTTTGGAAGTTATGTATTTAAAAATTATTCATTATATAAGCGCGAAACCACACTTTATGACCAAAAATGCTAGGTACACACATTTAGTATTGTGTGTGGTTTGGCCCGTTTGGAACAGCTTATCTAGGCCAAAACTGTTAAGTACACAACTTTCGAAATCCAAGAATCATGTCCGGAGGTTGTGCACGAACGTTGCTCATTCTAAGAAGCGCGAAATTAATCCATAAAGAATGCTGTAGAAAATCTACTATCCTTTTGAGCAGCTATTTGGGGACACTAAATAACAATTCAACCACAAAAATACCAAAATTTTTAAAATCCAACAATACATTAAACAAAATGTTTAAGAAATGGCAATTTTCTCAATCACCCAAAAATAAAATAATGACTCATTTTTTAAAAAATTATTATTAATAGACATACCAGGACATCATAATAAGGTTTTTTCTTCCATACATCATATTTAAAAAATACGCCCCTGGAGAAGCTCTGTTGTCTAAACTTTGTCCAATTTCCATAACAACTCTTCCAACAAAACCAAATGTAAATAAAATGCCACATTTCCTGTGGGGGAGAGATAATTCCTCGCTGCCGACAATATTTGGCTTATTTTAATTACACCAAAGTAACAACAATAGAAAAAAGAAACGAAAAGGTTTAATTGCACTGATCTCCCTGAGGTTCGACAAATACAAAGTACTGACTTTTGTTAACTTTTGAAAAACTAATATCAAATTTTCTCAGCTAATATTTTGCCAAAAATGAAAGATACCTTTATATTTATGGCTTTCAAAATTATTTTATCATACCCCAATTAAAATAAATAATATCTTCTCAAATTTAAGGGAGAGTAAAAAAAGTTCGTCGTTTTTGGCATAAAAACCTGATATGAAGCGTTAATGCTATTTTAAAAATAAAAAAAAGATAAACTAACTGTATTGTTATAACATTCAGAAGGGGTCATGAAAAATTACCATAATAAGTTTAGAGCAATTAGAGTTAGCACGCGATTAGACCATTGGAATACGGAGCTTTTAAAACGGAAAATTACTTAATCATATTGTTACGACTCCGTTTTGTTTTTGTTTCAAAAGGAGCGCAGTTTTACGATCCGTTAAAGGTGTTCAACGGACGGCCTCAAAGTCAAACGCGTATTGTTAGGTGTTTGCATGAAAACTGTGAACTCAAACAAACCTAAACTGAGCTACATATGATGACATTGGCGGAGTAGGAAAAAATTTAGGGGGGCAGCGGGCAAGGCAGGCGCAACAGGGGGCCATGTTAAAGTTTTTTTGAGGGGTAGGATTTATAATTGAGGAGGGCAAAATTGAATTTTTTTTCAAAAACTAAAAGCAAAAAAGTTTTTTCCAAACTGAGGGGCAGGATGACCCCTTGGTTCGTTCTTGGATCCGGATGATGATATCAACCGTGTATTGTAAATCTGAAATGGAGGGATTTATGGTCCACATTATTTTATTTAAAATTTATAAATTAAAATAATTTTATTTATTTTATAAAATAAACGTTAAGTTTATAATCAAATGCTTGGTTGGGAACGCAAAAGGAGTCGTGTGGATATTTATGATGCAAATACATTCAATCACCTACAGATGGAACAAACATTACCCACTATTCTATTTGTCAAACAAACATACTACTCACCACTTTAATTGAGATCATGTTTAGTATTTTATAATAAACTTGTGTTTATTTAAAGCAATTAAAAAATTAAGTTACTATTTATTTAAGTACACATAATACACTCCGTATAGTGATGAGGGCCAGAGGGGATCTCAATCCATACCTTTCTCTTTCATTTGGCTGGTTACAAAAAATATATAGTGAGAAAGAGTAATAGGTAATTATTGGGAAAAATTTTTTTTAAATCAATTATCATGAAAATAAAATATAAAAAAATAATGTTATTACTTTCTTGATAAATCCAAGTTTTTTTTTTATCGGTGATAACCAAGATTAACATTAATACTTTATGGATAAATAAGAGATGTTTGTATCATTAGATAATATTTCACCATTATATCTTCATAAAAAAAGAGCAAATTCCATGGACTTCCCCTGAAGTTTGTAACAAAGCAGTTACTTACCTTTGATTTGAAAATATACTAACTCTCTTAACCAATATTATCCAAAATTCCCCACTACTGTCCATAGGCCACAATGGTGTTAATGTTTTTTGCATAATAAAAGA
>VIGQ01002291.1:12500-17500 GCA_009663005.1 Actinidia chinensis | reverse complement strand
TTGGGCATATCAGACATCATGAACCGAGTGTGTTTCCACATGTAGCACGATGAGACGAGTGTTCTGGCAGATCTGACAATGCATTAACACAGAGTGTTTCCAACATGTTGCACTATGAGATGAGTGCTCATGGGTTGTGGACCAAATTGGAAGGAGATGTATCGGGAGAAGACATCTCAGACAAATTCTTAAGAAGCGGCTTGTTTGAAACTTCAGATAGGGACTACAGTGGCGGACCAATGAGCGAGTTCAGAGAAGAGGCACAGGAAGAGGTCAGAGAGAGGCCATAAAGAACAAAGAGAATAAGTCTCCCGAGAGGTCACTAAGGGAGGCTAAGAATAGGTCAAGGCAGATGACTGGCGGAGGGCAGAATCCAGAAGTCGCACTTTAACTTCTTTTAGGCGACCTAGGAGGGACAAGAAGAATTGTCCAAGGAACAAAAGCCACCAGTGATCAGTCTCAGATGCAGCAACAACAGCAATGAATGGCTGTGGAGGAGAGTGACCTACAGGCATCGGCAGATGAAGAGTCAGATTGGATTCTGATTCAGGAATTGCTTACCCCCACTTGTGCAGAGATAGAGGTGTTCTCTACACATGTTAGCATGCGGGGGACTTGTTCGATGGCTAAACGATGCGATTGTTGGCAAAGGACGTCCGGTTCCGCATGGCAGACGAAGATCCTGAAGGTGACCGGGGTAGGCATTTTTCATTGAGATGAGGACCGAACTGATGAAGCTTTGAGCTAGTGGAGGAAACAACGCAGAGTTTCAAGGGAAACAGAGAAGCTGCAGGAGAAGGCAAGACTGGAAGGCTATCCCGCTGAGGGGAGTGGTCCGACAAAGGAGCCTGTTGTCTCGACATAGGCCCATGGTATTAGTCAAGAATGGACGAGGAAAGCACCGTGGCAACAGATGCAACGCAAAAGCAATGCCAGAGTACCTGATGGATGTTTGAAGGATCCACGTGGAACAGAGCGCAAGTAGATGCCTTTTGGGATACGTTCGGAAGTCTGGCCAGACACTAGAAGGTGCAACCATGCAGATGTCCATGAAGAACTCAGAGGAGAAGACAGAGTAATGTACAGCGACAGGCGTGCGTCGCCGGAAGGATCTCTTTCGCTCAATATAAGTGATGGTTTATCTCTCCATTTTGGCACACAAGGGAGGAGAGATGGAACACGCGACTTGCAAAGACGACGTACTTGCAGAGCCCCCGTTGAGGGGAGCATAGCCACCTATGTGAGAAGGTGCAGGCACTTCAGGTTGGAAGTGCATTCACTTCAGTGGAGTGGAAGTGCCCGCAAGATGAGGGGTAACTTCTCGATACTGTCTTGAAGATCTTCAGGGGAAGCTGGACCGAGTTGTCAGGATGGATACTTGAAGAATCAGATACCCTCCAATGGGCTGGAGGGGGAGATTGTTGGAGGTCCCAGCCCATTGAAGCCCAATTGGAGGCCCCACACTTGTGGGCCCAAGCCCAAGCCCAACTCAATGCTATGTTTGATGATTCCTTCTGTCTGCGAATGAAGGTCTTCATTTGCTGCTGCACGCCAAGTTTGAAGAAGGAAGAGAGAGAATCGGTGACAGCTCCTGTCAAAGAATGCTGCAACCCGACGTCCCTCAAATGGAGGCAGTATGAGCCAGCCATGATCTCATATTCTCTTCTCCTGGCGCTATAAATTCAGAAGGATTGTCCGAGAAGGAAGTGCGAGGCAAGATGTAATCCTTGAGGATTACCGGAGCAACACAGCTTGTTGCTGTGTGCCAGAGGGCTAGAGAGAGTTGGGTTTGGGGGGAGTGCTAGTGGCTAGTGAGAGCACGAATCACAGAGAGATCTGGCAGAGAGTGGGCTAGAATTGGTAGCTGTGAGATCTGAGAGAGAGAGGAACAGTGAGATTGGTGAGAGATGAGAGAGTGCTGAGAGGTGAGTGGAGATAGCTCCTCCCTATTGTAACTCATTTAATTCATCTCTGTATAGTGAATTATTTGTTCCTCTCCTGGATTCGGCATTTGTTGGCCGAACCCGTAAATCTTTGTCTAGTGTGTGTGGTTGATGTTGTGGAGTGACTGGTACGCAACTCCGTTTTGGGGCACAACAGTGGTCATCATGTCATGAAGATAGGCTGTGTTTGGAACTTGGAGAAGGAAAAAAGAAAACAAGAGAACAAAGGGAAAGAAGATGAGAGATAAGTTCTAAGAAAGTTTAATTTTTTGTCTTCAGTAGTAAGTTATTTTCAACGTCGGTGAGCCTGAGCTGAGTCTTCATTCCGATGTACAAGACTACAGCTTTCCATACCTGTTTTCCTATCTTATTGATTTATAAAATTTTCCCAAAGTTCAAATTGAGGCATGAATTGGAACGATTAGTAACTTCAAACTGTTTGAAACACTACCTCCACTCACGACATTTATGTAGGTAACATTACCCTTATTTTAATTATAACTACTTAAATTGATTAATTATCCCAATCAAAAGTATAACATATCACCACTGTCGCCAAGTTCATCGCCACAGTAGAGTAAATAAATTTTACATTGTTGAAAAAATTACTCTTAGCACCACCCAATTGTCGCCACCTAACACCATTGTCACTCAACCGCCATTGTCGCTGTTGCAGTAAGATAGGTAATTTCACTGTAGGAAAAAAATTACTTTTATATCACAATAGCAAATTTCACTGTTGCTGCTGACACCGCTGCTGACAGATAAATTTTCAATGTCCTTTATAATTTTTACTCTAACACCACCATATTAGCTATATTTTTTGTTTATATATATTAATATTCAAGAGTAAAAACTTTATTGTTAATTTTCTGTTTAACAAAGTATTTAAATAGTAAACTTCGTTTATTTATTTTCTGCTCACAGAAATACTCAAGCAGTAAAAACTTTACTGTTGGCTCTCAAATTCTGCTAGAAAAGTGGTTGCGCCACCGGTGTGATCGAAGTTGGTAGTGATGATGTTAGGTGAGGGGGTGTGGTGAAAAATAAAGGGGTGTCGATATATAAGAATATATTTGGTCAAAAACGTAATCAAAAATGGTTTGACAGTAGGATTTTGGACGTGGGCCATTGTAGACAGCAACTTCAGAAGGCAGCACACCTGATCATAACCCCTAAAATCCCCGCTATATAAAGTTCTGTAAAACCTGGAACCTCCAAAACCCTCAATCAGAGCCTCTCACGCCTATTACGAACTCCAAAACGCTAAACTCTCTCCTCTCAATGGCAACTGGCATTTGCTACATGCTTCCGCAGTTCAGCCTCCGCCTCGTGCCTCTTGCGATTAGGCTCGGAGGTCAAGGTACCACCACCACCACTGCTTCGCTCTGCTCTCCGCAATTCAACCACCGTATTCTCTCTCGGAGTTCATTTCCGTCATCCTTCACTACTCTTCACCTCGAAGCGACCGAGTTCCGACGAGTCTCTTCTCCGAGTCATCGAGACCGAGATCAAATGCGCACAAGAATCGAGGATCATGATCAGGTAATTTACTCGACGGATTACTTTATCCACCGATGGTTCCTGGGAAAAATGCAGGACTCAGATGAAATATATTGATTTAAAACTTATTTTTAATCTATTATGTTCTGGTGTTATGATGATTTGCGTGATACAAATAAAGGGCTCCTTTGATTTAACCTAGATGATGTTTAGACAGTACCCAGATTAAGTTTCAGATAGCAGCTCAGCTTAGGGAAAAATCTGAGATTACATTACACTGATGCACCATAGAAGTAGTTCATGTGGGTGGGATTTTGTGTGTTGACGAAAAGTTAGTTACGAGGCTTGTAGGTTTTTTGTTTGATCAAACTGGAATTGGGCATGATTACACGAGTTTAGATGACTTCTTAAAATCTGGGAAAATGTACCGTAAGATGGTAAACTTCAAACAGATTTAAGGAATATGAAAATAAAGTATTTTTTATTAGACTGGAATTCTGCAAGTTTCAAACTTTAGCCTGAAGAAGGGCAAAATATGATGTATAAGATCTTGTAATTTGGAATTTAAAAATTAAAAGCCAATTCTCTCATTGGAAAGGTGATGGTGGCACCCTATTGCTTATACTAACAAATCTCAATAGATGCTTTGTTGTAAATATATACATCTTACAAACAAGGCTTAATACTGTTAAGGAGATTTCCAAACACAAAGACTCTTGCCTTGTACTCAGATCGGAAAGTTGCTTTGAAATTTGAAGCCCCAAATTAACTCTGAGATTTGTATCTTGTTCAATTATTTAACTTAATTCTTATATAGAAGGATTCGTTGTTGTAATGGCCTTGACCATTTCATTTTTTTTTTTGTAAATCATTCTGTTTTTATAGGGCTGATGATTTTGTCCAGATGGTTGGTTTCCCCTTCAAAATTGAAGGATAACCCAGGCCAACAGACCAATCTCAGTATGCAGAGAGTATCAGGGTGAAAAACAATCCTTGTAGAAGTTAACATGCCGGACCTTGTTACTGGCGACAAGGCGAAGATGACGACCGTCGACGATACGAGAAGAAGAGTAATCAACTAGCATTCATCTTTGTTGTTAGAGTGTCCAAGAAGAATGGACCTTGTTGGGAGTTTGGTGTTAACGCTTTCCCAGATGAGGATTTCAATAGACAGTTTGCAGTTAGGGAGATCCGCAAAATTCTGAGGATCAAATATCCCTTTAACGAGGGGCCTGACTTCTCGTGATATTGTAGTTTCAGTTACTTCTTTTTAATCGCAGGGATTGTTTGAGATCTCTTTGGCCTTCTTTTTAAACTTATTTCTGCTTATCTTTTGTTTTTAGGGATTTGGAGGGGATTTGGATGAGAAACCTGAAAAAGGCTTTTCACAAGGATCTAGAGAGATTAGGGGAATCAAAGCCAAAGCCACAACCAATTTCTTGCACGAGTACATGATTAACAAAGACAGGAGAATACATGATGTGGCTGAAAGAACTGAAGAAGTTCATCGAGGCTTAAAATTTTGAGTTGGCAAAACAATTTTTGGGCACTGTA
>VIGQ01002291.1:0-7500 GCA_009663005.1 Actinidia chinensis | reverse complement strand
CTCATCATAGAGCGTCACAGTTCAATTGAGATGGAATCCCTTAAATATCTAAGACTAAATTATGATGCCAAATCCTCAAAAAGAAAGCTCAAGGCAAAATAAAGCCCTTATATAGCAATCTACAAACTAGAGAAGAGAAAATGAAATAAACAGAAGAGCGCAACTTCTTCAAATATTTAAATACTACATATATGCATTAAAAATTAAAACATTGCAATCTGTGCCAATCTCCAATGTCTATTATATGTTAACAGTGCATACACCTATAGAACAATATTTCGTGAGTATATTTATTATTTTTATATATGCAACATAATGCCCACTAGAGTTCCCAACCTTAGATTCATCTAGTGACCGCACTGCCAACCACTTGATGCCAACTGAAAAGCAAAAAGGCTACGCTTATAAGCCTCATATAGATGAGAAACATACCGTTAACCAACTACAATAGGTAACTTAGCTTAGAAATTAGGGAATAAGCCGCTCCGTTTATAATCTATCCATTAGATATTATCATGTGTTTTAGCCAAGGCAAAACACATACTCACAAACCGTTTCATAATCCAGTCCTTAGGTCTCAACCAGAACAAAGTACATTAGTGCTTAGCTTGCATATAATCATAGAAGTCCAAATTACTTCACGGTCTTGCTTCCAAGTAATTCACATTAAAAATACGAATAACTACAAATCAATTCAGTTCCAATTAAGAAGATTACTCTAGTAACTCTGATACACATTATTAAGCAAAAGGTGTAGTAGGCTTCCAACTAGCGGATAAGAAAAAGAAGATATAGGAATAAGCAATAACTGACTAAAGCCATACAAACCATTGCGTCAAGAGCAATTAGTTCACGTTCACTCAACCAAGAGTTGGCCACCTGGACAAATACTGTCAACCTAATGGAAAAGTCCCGTATAAAATAATGAAAACCGACTGTCAACATGATAGAAATTAAACTCAAACTATGCTTTCCATCGAGCTTCAACCAGGAAAGAGTAATTTAAAGTTACATACCACTGGACTTTAAAGAGTTGATATCCGCAGCACTCCCAACCCCACCATTGTTTGGAGGAATATTTGCAAAATGTGCTAAGGAGCTTGCACATGATTTCAGAAGCAAGTAAAGAACACGTTGACTCAGATTCATAGGACGCAAGAAATCTTAAAGGATGGATACAATTATTCCAATTTGAGCCTCATACCCTTCATAACTAGTGGGCTCTTTTCTTCATCGACAAAGCCTGCCATAATAGATCAAGTGATGATTCAAACACCTAAATACTCTAAAAGTAATAAAAATAACAGTGATAATGTTTGCTTAGTGCACAATAAAATGACAGGGAACAGGGAAAAACAAACAAATCAAAAGAGGAAAGCATAAACACATTTAAAAAAAATTTGGCAAATGCTAACAAGTGACTCTTGGATTGGTTAAGAAGGTTAAAATACTTGAACATCCACTAGAAGTTACACAGACAATGAATGTACGTGCATTTTATGCATTCTTATCAATGCACTGGGACTCTAAGGCAAAACGTTAAATTGAAAGCAAAAGCAAAAGAAGTCATGAACCAGCGATCCAGTATAAGGGTTTGCACGGGTGAGTGTGGTTAATTAGAACTATTAATTACCCATAAATCGACATACAAACTAATTAACATAGTATAACCAATGGAACGAACTAAAACCTAATTGATCACCACCCATGCATGTATGCCTTCAAGAAATAATACATTAATAAATAATTGCAAACTAATCACCTATAAAACAAATTGAAGGATAAGCTAGAGAGAGGAGAGTTTGCATCGAAATATGTATTTTCAACTATTATGATGAAAATTGATCTTTGGAGATCAATATTGTGATAAAATTCCGATGAAAATAAAAAAGCTACCAAAAACCAAATCAACACAACAACCAAAACAGTCGTATTATGATTTAGGCAACGTTTAATGTGAGGTCTAAGTTTCTCCCCAACAAAGAAAGAATCGTCTATCATTCAGCATTCAATGAATTTTATTCCCCCACATGGAAGTAGGACAATCTCGATCATGGTCACCAGCTAAACGAACTTCATATGAAAATTCAAAGCAATCCAAAATTAGGCACACGCTACGATTTATAACGATAACAACCTTACCCCAAACATGTAAAGTGTGTAAAGTTGAGGGTTACGGGAACTGAAACCGCGCAAAATGGATAGTGGGAAGGCTAGTGTAAGAATCGTCCATTGCTGGACGTAGCGAGGACCTGAAGCAGAGAAGAGAAAGAGAGATCGTTCAGAGAACATTTAATTTACGATTGAGCTTTGATCGAAATCAGATGTGAGAGTTTTTGAGAATTGATTTTCAGATGAGCCCTAAACCTCACGTTTTTTCTTAGTAAGAAAATACGACACCGACAGGGACAGTTGCCGTCAAACCGAACGTTTGAAGCGCGAAATGCCTGATATGGGCCGCCCATGGGCTGGAATTGCTTTAAACTGGGTTGATTGGATAATTTGGAGACTAGGCCGCTTTAGAATAATTTAGCAAATGGTACACACGTAATATTGGACAGTATTTTCACAATCTCATTTTATTGTATTTAAAAATATTTAAATAAAAATAGATAAAAAAAATTTTTTTTTAGGAAATTTATCTAATAAAAATAAAAATCAAACAATAATAGAGGAAAAGTATAGTGTAAAAGTCATCTAGACATTGAAAATTATGAAATAAATAAAAATACTATATATTTAGAATTTTTACTCAAAAAATGTATCATAGAAAAGTGTATCTTTTTGACAAATTCATTTTTAGTGTGGTTTTTATTATATCAACTTAAAAACTATCCGCACGCTATTTTCTGATTCAGTTTTTGTTACGATACATTTTAATTAATTATACACTATTTTATAAATTTTTTTTAGAAAAAACATATGTTAAAAATATATTAAAAGGCTATCTTCAAATATTTAAAATTATGTTCGCTAATATGAAATTTATATGAAAATGTTTAATCTCATAATTTTTATTTTCAAAGTAGTGAAAATCTTGTACTGCAAAACTGATTATGAAACTTATACGAATCCGAGCACTCCAAAACATGTCCTATTCTTCGTACTTGAAGGAAAAAAAAAATTTAAAATAAATCAGTATATCGTTTTGATGAAAGACAAAAGTCTTTTTTTTATAATTTTTTTTTTGTTAAATAAATTGCAATGTCTGAGCCCGGGGTTCGAACCGGACCTCTATGGTTGGGACTAGCGTGTAACAAACTACCCCCCCAGAACATGTCGGTTATCTGGTTGGAAAAATATATATTCATATAACAATAAAGTTGTATACAAATATATTAAAATATTTCTCAAGTAAATATGCTTATAGAAACACTCTGGTCCATCTTAATTTTTTTGTTTATTAAATAGCTGATTTGGTTATTAAATTTTTTCGTTTTTTAGAGATTTTAAAAATTGTTCGATAATTTTTTTTTTAGTTTTTCATTTCTTTTAACGATAGAAATTTAAAATTTTTTTTAAAATCTATTTTTTAAAATTGACTTAAGACAAAATAAATCATTTTTACTCAATAATAGGTAAATGTTTTGTGTCTTTAGTCTGTTTTTTAAAAAAAAAATTGATCAAACATTTATATTTCAAAATCTTTCGTCAAAAGAAACCGAAAAATGTTATAAAATTTTGATCAACTATTAGAAAATATATTCAAAAAATATAAAAATCAAAATAACAGCGCACTTTTAAAAAAAAAATTTTTTTTAATCCAAAGTAAACGAACTACAGTGGGTGTATCAATCACATGTACATATATTCGAGTGTAGAACTTAATATTACAAATTGATGTCACATGAGCATTGGATCCTATCGTCCGGTCAAAAATAATTTGTTTACTCAATTGACAAGTATGCGACATCTTCTCATCCATTGCCCAAGACGTGAGGTTTATTGTGTTGATGTAATTTCATTTTTTTTGTTGTGTGCGGTGCCATCAAAAATTTGTAGACTTATTTTAATAATTCAATTGTTAATATTATAAATTTTAGCTAAAATTTACATTCTAGAAAGTATGTTGATCCGAAACAATCTATAATCGATCAATATTCAATTATCATCAAGAAAATAAATAATATAATTTTATATATCACCTTATTCATTATATAAAGATCCTCTATTTGAACGAATATAATTTTAAAAATATTTGATTAAAAGTTTTAATATAATTAATCTTCATAGCAAAATTTAAATATAAATTTTGGTCGTTAATATAAGTTCAAAATAAACTTAAAATGTTTTAACCTACACCTCTACGTTTTGGACGGATTACTGCACACAAGGCTATGTCCCCCTAAACCTGAAACATCACAGATTTGTCCGAGCTCAGCTTACGGTCTCATTGGCTTTTCTAATTGAGGATTCAACGCCACCCTTTTTGTCTCAGGTTCTCACTTATCGTCTTGAAAGTTCAAAACTGTCCGTCCCTTCTCCGAACCTCATTCCCCTCAATTTTGCTCAACAATGTGCCATGGCCAATGGCCCCGGCCCCCCGCCTCTCTTTCCTCCTCCTCCCTCCTCTCTCTCTTAACTCCCCCTCCCGCCCACTCCACCCCTCTCTACCCCTCCCCCTACCATCTCCCTCCAACAGTTCAGCTTCGCCCGATTACCGCAAATGACCACCCTTTCAAAATCTACACCTCGCCCCCCAAAACCCTTCCATTTCACCACCCCCTCCGAGACCCAATTCCACAACTCCCTCCTCAACAGCCAATTCCTCACACGAAACCCGGACGAAGCCCACCCCTCTTCTCGTCCCCTTCCCAAACGACTTTTCCACGCGCCCGCTATCGCGACTCATAGAGACCTCATGCGGAGCTTCCCCTACTGGAACCGCACTCTCGGCGCCGACCACTTCCGTCTCACGGGCCGTCATCGCTACGCGCGGACCGTAACCGTCTCGGCTGAAGAGAACGCGGTACAGATCTCCGTCCTTCCCTACCACCTCCGGTAACTTTCATCCCTTCACAAAGACTCCCATTACCCCCCTAGTCATCCGAAACCTTCCCCACTCGGCTCCCCCCACGCGCCGGCGACAAGACAGCGTCGTTTCTCGGGTTTTCGAAAGCTGGACGTGGAAAATTCAAAGTCAAAGGCGAGCGAGACTAGTTGGGTACGGAAAAATGGAGGGTGGACCGAGTTTAAGATTGCATCTGAGCCGTTGGATTTTGGGGAGAGTAGGTTCTGTTTGTTTTTGTAAGCGGCGGCGATTTGAGTTTGGGTGGGTGAGGCATGAGAGTGGGTTTGTTGTGCCGTGGTGATTACGACCGTCCCGATCCATGACTTTTCCGATGATCGACGTGGTGATGGGTCGGAGATCGCGGTGTTTGTGGGCCCACGGGTGGGGTTGGGGAATTGAAGAGGTTTGAGATGGAATCATGAAGAACGTACGATCTGGATGAGGCGAATTGGGTATTGCGGCGGCCATCATTTGTGTGAACGCGAACGCCTCACCTTTGGATGCGTTTCACATGGTGATGTATCAGCTGTGGTTGCGACGGCATGCCATCCGATACGCCCAGAGAAGTGGGTTTAGCTTGGTTGTCACTTGTAACTATCTTTCTTTTTTTCTGTTTGGCAGTTCTTGGAATTAGAATGTTTTTAAGTTCTTAGGGTTCGTTTGGCTAGAGGTATGCTTGAGGAATATGCTGAGAGATAACTTTAGAGGTGAATAAATTGTAAAAGGGGATAATTTTTTAATTTTGTTTGAATATTTTTTTTAGACCTGCCTTTCCTCCGGGTGTGAATAAGAACTAAACTATAGAGCGAGAAACCAAATTGAAAAGTTTAGATATTAAGTATATATATATCTCTATAATTATATTTTCATTCTTTCCTCTCTCACCCTTATCCTCTCTCAATTTTAACTAGTTTTAAGGACACCCATAAATTAATCGCCGGTTGGGAGAAAATTATCTAGGGAAAAGTTATTCCCTCTCATATCCCCACACACCGGAATCGGAAGAGAAAGAAGGGAGAAAAACTTATCCACTCCTATACCGCTGTTCTAAAAATCCTCCGCAGCAAGCTGACTAGGCGTCTGGACCCTCGTCCGCTCACTTAACTCTTTTAGACACCTAATTTTTAATTTCTATGTATTTTAAGATTTAAATTGTCATTTCTATCGTTCTTTTTTGTATATTCAATAATTAACATTTGACTTTATTATTTTGATTTATTTTTGATTAAAATTTGATATTTGATCATTTATTATTCTTTGACAAATTATTAATATTTAAATAATAAATAAATAATAATAATAAAAAATCGCCTAAACGGCCACCTACGTCCTAGCTCCTCTGACGCCGATTACCGCCTAGTCGATTTTTTTAGAAAACCTTGCTCATAGCCGCCAACCAGCTCTATGGAAGATGGATGAGGTACTAAGATTCAAAGCATCAGCTATGAGTTCGAATCTAAGAGAAATTATTCATAAGCCACTATCAAGCGACTACCGCGTCCCTGAAACCAATTAGATGCATCGATTGAAACAATAAAAGGCGAATGGCTTCTCACGGCCTTCAAGTGCAACTTCGGATCGTTTGAATAACTTTTAACAATGCTGTCAAATATATGACCGTCACCAGAAACATTATCTGCATTCACGGAAGTTCGAAAAGAACGTAAGAAGAAACGCAACTCCGATCGTGAGAAAGAAACAAAAGTAGAATCAAAGTTTGTTATAGTACTCCGTGCGTGTGATGAACATGTCTGAATACACTTGAAATGTGAGTCAAATTGAATTTCCCTCAGCCATCTATACATGAAAAATATGTGTTTATGGGATCACCGAGCTGGAATATAGTATGGTTACCTTTTCACTTACTTCGTTGGATCAATCCCGCGGTGGAATAACCAAAAATTATCTCAAAGAGCGACGGGAATTAGTTCATTGGGGGGGGGGGGGGCAGGAATATCGGATAAAATCTGCTTCATTTTCTCGGTACGCATGAAAACATACCAATACTGGCACCGCCTTGTAGTATTCGGGCAAAATACCTCTGTAACAAACCGCGAAGACCTTCATTCCTGATTATACAACCGATGTACCAAAAAAGGCCGTTGGTGTACACGGGCTCGACCACGCTGCTCCTTCCACTGCATCCGTCGCCTCACAAGGTCCAGAGAATGTTGCTGCAAGGTATCGATAAGAAAATTAGAGGAACTTGCAATGATCCTGTTATGGCAACAAACACATACAATGACGGTTTTCAAATCCGTTTTCCTTGACGCTGAATACAAGTCACTCAAAACCCTTACCATGTGCAAAAGAAAGCAAATATTACGGTTCGTCAATGCGATGATTTCTCGTACATCAATTACAATGTTCAACCAGACTTGAACTGATTTCGGATTGTGTTTGGATCATGGTTTTGGTATAAATCCTCCAAACACAGCCCAAATTTTCTTAACTTCACCTTGTCATGTTGATATGATCTGCCGCTAAAA
>VIGQ01002289.1:12500-15370 GCA_009663005.1 Actinidia chinensis | reverse complement strand
TATGTGCAATACCGACTATTCCAAATAATATTAAAGTAGATCAACAACAATTACACGGACACTACACAATAGAAAGAAAAAAGAGAGTGGGAAATCTACAAGGGAGTGGGGAATCCATAAAGGGAAGAAAATTGCACATCAATGAGAGATGGAAATGTGAAGAAGACAAAAGCAGACAATGGGTGAAAATAAAAATCTCAGAAATGCAAATCCAAATAATTTTAGGAACCACGGGAGGGAAAAGCATATTCTCTAACATTTAATAGAAGCAAATTAAAAAGCATTTTGTAACCATCTGTAAGAATACTATTTTTCTAAATTCCACTGGGGTAATTTTAAATTTTTATTGCGGCAATTTGCTAGGAAATTCTAATAGTGTATGTATTTTTAAAGTAAAAATTGCAAAACTAAGTGGAGTCAATTGACCGCACTTGCCATAGCCCGCCCGCCATAGCTCCGCCTTGAGCGTGAGACAAACTCTCGAAGTTCAAAAATGTGCCCGTGAACATTTTGCAGTCCTACAAGGTTTCACACGAGAAAAGCCAAAGGAGGTGCCACAAAGAGCTTGGAACTCAAGGCAAGTACAGAAAGCAACTAAGCCTGCTTTATTTTTTATTGTTTATCACAAACATGCAACCCGCAAACAAAAAGGAGGACGAAGATCCAATCAGAACTACATAAATAGGAAGAAAAACTCCAAGATTGCTTGCTTACTACCAACTTCAAACACCAGAACGGTCTGCATCCGAGAGAGAAGCAAACAAGGGTATGCTCACCTTCACCGTGATTGTACTTGTGGACTCTAGCCTGAGAGGGCTCATAAGCTGAATCGGTGTGAATGGTTTCCATGACTGAACCAAAGAAGTCGTACAGGAACCTAATGAGGTGGGAAGGAGAAATTAGAAGGTGAAGCTAACTACTAAACTAGTGCGCATACATATAGGAGTAAGAGGCCTCTGTCAGAAATCTATAGCTTCACTGTGATGTGATGAAGGAGAAAGTTCCTTGTGCTTTCCCGTTCTGGGTTGTAAGTGTGATGCAAGGTTTATGCTTCATGTGTGTTAGATACAACCAGTCTCAAAAGTTTAAAACTACTAGGTCATGAGCAAACAATCTATATTATAAATCACAACTCAGTTTGAATCTCAAATCTATCTCTCGCTTTTTACGGTTGAAATCCATTTGAGTTAATCCAATGGTTTGAGATTTCATCTGAGATCATTTTTTCCTTCAAAATATATCACTTCCTTCTTCTCAAAAGTGTGGCACCTACATATGTTATTATCCAATGGATAAAAAATTCTAAATTGGGCATATTTGTTATCCATTGGATCATTTTTTAGTGGGACCCACACCAAAACAAAATAAAACACCTCTTTCTTTCTCCCTTATTTCTCCAAAACTAAAAAAAAAAGTTCCAAATCATTGTTAAGTTCAATTTATTATTCATTTGTAGTATGTATTCTCTTCGGATAGGAAAGTGCAATGTATTTTGATCCAAACAGCTTAAATTTTTATTTTATTTTTTAAATTATAAACTCTAACGGTTACACTAAAAGATGGTCTTATTTTTTTAAGTAATGACTATGGGCACGGGCAATTACTAGTATATATTCAAGCTTTAAGATTGTGTCACATACGTGTTGTGCCCAATGAGTATCTAGGCACTCCTGCCAACATCAACACACACACAAGACAAGATTGATATGGTCAGTCAACAATGTCTACGTCCACGGAGCGGATCTGATAATTCACTATCTCAGAAATGAATTACAATGAATACAAAGGAGGAGATCACACTCACTCACTCATCATCCATCTCTCAATCTCTCAGTCTTGCTCTCTTCTCACAGCCTCTCACTCTGTTTTTAACTCTTACGAGTTTCAATCTACACTGCATCCCTCTCCTTCTCTCTCTGGAAAACCTCTCAATTATAGGCCCAAGAGCAGAGAAGATGAACTCATGGCTGAGCTCATTCATGCCTCCATTTGGACAATGGAGGAGAGGGAGAGCTCCATCTGCGACATTCTTTCGGCCGCATCAACTCTATATCTGCCTCTCCTTTCTTCGCCCTTTCCATTGCATCTAGAAGAGAAGGATAAATTGGTCATGGGCTTGGGCTTGGCAACAAATGAGTGACTTGCAATTGGCTGGATTCCAAAAATCTCCCCCTCCAGCCCATTAGAGGGTAATCATGACGTGCTTGCTTCATCAACTAAATGAATGATTAAGCTAACACGGATGAAAGTTTATTTCCTTTACCACAAATAGAAGCATTATCAGTTTACCCTTGCTCCGTTTGGCACCAGCTTTTTTAATTTTTGTTTTGATTTTTGTCTTAAAAATAGAAAAAAAATCGATTAGAGTGGTTTTTTTACTTTTCTGGTTTTACTTTTTTGCTAATTGCTAAAGTAAAGTCACAAAAATAAAAAATGTCAAAAATTCTTGGTCTTTTTGATAATAATTTGAAAAAAAAACAAACAAAAAAAAAACCTTTTAAAAACTTTTAAGAATTCTCAAACGAAACCTTTATATAATGGAGGAAAAAAAAAAGCACGCATACTAGTAGAGGCAACTAATCACGCACCGCAAAAAAATCAAATATAATATAGTTGATATAACGCCGGGGATTTGAAGAACTCTCCCTCTTCAATCGAATCATAGTCGGTGTTATGGTATGTGTATTTTCCTGATCAGTGATTACTAAGGCCGATTTGCCCATCCCGATTCTTCTGCCCCGAATATGCGAGACATGAGGGCATACTGATGCTGTGATGATAGATGAAGAAAGGGAGATATTACAAGCACACACTGCCACTTCTACTATAATCCTGGTTTGGCCCTATTTAATTTCAGTTGTTACAGTTAG
>VIGQ01002289.1:0-7500 GCA_009663005.1 Actinidia chinensis | reverse complement strand
ACATTGACTTTGAGACTGCAAAAGCTGGGCATCTGATTTGCTCTATGAAAAAGAGGACTATTAATCACACACACACCCTCACCCATTTGTCACATCACCTGGACTCCCCCATAGATGAATTACCCTTTTAGCCCTCTCATCCATCCATTTACCCCCTTTTCATCAACCTTAGGCTGAGGACCCCAGGGCCCCCAGCCTTTCCTGTTTTGGCGCCCGAAACCCAACTGGCCCCCACCACCCAGCCGAACTTGTCACCTCCCCCACCTTTCAGCCCTCTACCTCACCCTCAGCCAACCTTGTCATTCCGTTCCCTTCAGCCGAGCCCCCCTTCCCCCCACCTTTTTAGACCGACTTTCTCCCCTTTTTGCGATTTTTTTTATTTTATTTTTTTTTATTTTATTTTTTTGATAATATTTTCTGCTCTATAAATATATGAAGACCTCTGTGATTTGCTCAACATCTTTTATACTTCTCATTCAATTTGTATCACTAATTTTATTGTAAATTTTTTTTCTTTTAAAATCATAGTTAGAGCATTCTGGATGATTCAATTTTAAAATAGTTGGACAGATGAGAGTGCTATTCCAAAGTGTGAAAACGTCTCCCATATAGCGTGATTAAACCTGAATTTACACTGATCAGGCAAGCATTTTTATTTTTGTTTATAATGCTCTTACTTATTTCATTATACTATCAATTTATTAAAATTATATCCAATAACATTATAATGAGGCTATTTTTATGTAATGACAGATTTGTGAAGGTAGAGACGAAATGTTAGGGGAAGGGTGAGTTGAGAGTTATGTAGTGCGAATGAATTTGTGGTTAGAACTAATGGTGGAGGATCGGGTGCCATGGAGGAGAGTTGGAGGAGATATTGCATTAAAAATTATGTTCTTATGTAATGGTATTTTATGTGACATTGATATGCTAAAGTTAATTTTATTATTATTTTTATGAACACCACCACATATTAAAAAATTAATTGTTTTAAAAAGTAATAACTAAAAATTATTATATGTTCAAAACATTTATAAAAGATCTGGTATGTGAAAGTAAACCAAAATTATAAAATTTGATCATTTTTTTATAAATTATTAAAAATTAGAAAAAATTAAAAATATACTTTCTAAAAATATGTGATCAAAAAGAAAATAAAAACTGATAATAAATAAATAAATTTAATAATACAAAAATAAAAAAATCGAACAAAGAAATCAGCTGGCGCGTGGCTTAAGAGAGAGCACAGAGAAGCGAGAGGGATGAGAGAGAGAGAGAGAGAGAGAGAGGAGAGAAGGGGCAGTGGGCCAAAGAGGCAAATGCTTTCCATTCCACACCCCCTCTGACACGGGGGTGGTGATAATAATTTGAAGAAAATGATTGGATAAGAAGTTGCAGCTTGTGAGCATCCACAATGCCTGGCGATCTTGTGGGAATTAGCAGCAATGTTGTTCCAACTGTTGCGCACCTTGACAACAAGACCCATGGGCTCAAGAAACGTCAGGCCCGAGGTCAAAAGAGGAAGTTGCAGCTTGCTTGAGCATCACAAAATGCCTGGCGATTTGATGGGAATTAGCAGAATGTTGTCCAAGGTGAGCACCTGGACAACATGACACACTGGTAAAGACGTCAGGCCCCGAGGGTAACCAAGAAGCCCAAACGGGGGACCTACGGGTCAGGCATCTTGACTTTCAATAGTGAACACCAAGTTGGGTCACTACTAGAACCTAAAGCACCGACCCCCGGAACCCAAAGAGGCCACCAGGTTTTTACAGAGAGAGGAGAGAGAGAATTTTTAACAGCACAAAGTGGAGAGGAAGCTTGGATGAAGGGAGAGTTCCTATAGTCTTAGGTACGTTATTTATCGACATTTGCGGGTGGGTTAGTGTGGTGTTTTGGTTCTCTCAAATACTCGGGAATTTCTTTTTCATTGGAAAAGAAATGTTTGAGATTTGATGATATGACGAGATAGATGGGTCCCCACAATACATGAGTTGATCTACTCCTCGTAAGGGAATATTTTCAAACTATTTGAAAGTTGTGCATGTACTATTTTTAATTAGTAAGAATCCATTACTTTAAATAGAACTCACTCTACTATTTCAAGTGAATCACATGTTTTAAAATTAATCAAGATGTGAGTTTTCTAAATATTTTTTTTTTATTTGACAAAATTTATTTTGAGATTCGTACTAAATTTCTCAACCATTATCCCGCTTTTCATTGTTCCCTTATTTTTTAGTCGCGTTTCTCATTTTCCTTTCCTCAATTGTTCAGAATTTTCCAGCTTCCGCTTCTTACTATGACGACTATGGACCGGACGTCAACCGCACAAATTCATTGTTAAAAAAATAAAATTAAGTACCAATTTGTTAGAATAAAAATTATAAATAAATTTGATTCCATCGGAGCTACCGATGTTTAATCAAATTGTTTTATTGCATATATGGTCCATATATATACTTAGCGGGTTTTACAATAAGGTAGCGATATTTGATCAAATGTTTTAGTACATATATGTATATGTAATCATATACCGGTATATGTATATACAGATAGAAAATCAATTGTTTATTGCATATATGGTCCATATATATACTTAGCGGGTTTTACAAACTCAATGGTATCTAATATTTGATCCAACGTTTACTAAATATATGTATTGTGTATATATATATATATATATATTATATATATATATATATCATATATACTTAGCAGGTTACAAATCGATGGTTCAAAGCCAATGGTGAAAATGTGCGAGGCTAGCGGGACGAAGCGTTAATGGCCATGGATGCCTGTCCCCCTTCCAACATTTAATATTGCTCCAATTCTCACTAGATTATTCATACAAGTACAATTGTTTGCAAAAGTTTATTGTTGTAGGTGAGTCGCTATGCTTAAGGTCCAATTTGCATAGTCTTTTGCAAAATTCGAGTTGTTCGTTGAATTAATTTTTTTTTTCACTAGTTGATCTAAATTGTATACTTGTGACTTCATGTTGGTGAGAGAAGCGAAACTAAAAATATAAAAAGATTATTTAATTTGAGAAATCTTCACTTAAAAAAATCGTTCACTATGGACCGAAGTCAGCTGCACAATTATGTGTAGACACGGCTGATAAGAGGATACATACACGTGTGGCAAAATATAATGTTTCATATATGAATTAAGTTTTTAAGTGCGCCGTGTTTAAGAATGGCAATGAGGCGAGGTAGGTATTACAAAACATGCACCCAAAACCCATTAAGGATTAAAAACCCATTATCTAATCCAGAAATTGGGCGGATTTTTTCATAGCCTCCGCACCCACCCCGCCACTCTATTTTTTTTATCAATAAAGGAAAAATTTGTTAAATAGTTGGCCAAAAATGACATCACCGGAAATAATGGAAAATAAAAACAACTGACTAATGGAAAATAACAATGTTACATCCAAACTTAACCTCCCAATTATAAAAACAATTGACTAATGGAAAATAACAAAGTTATAAACCCTACATAAATGCTTATCTATATATATAACGGGATATTATGTGTAATTAATATAATTTTATTAGTGTTATTATAGTAAAACTGTATTAGGCGAAGGTCGGGTTGGATTTCTAACGGTTTTTGTAAAACCCGTACCCTACCCTATTGGTATTTGACATATCATAATGACACTCTTTTTTTCACTTTGACTTGTATTCTCGTCAAATAAGAGAGATTCAGTCCAAAAAATTTGAGAGTGAGACAATCTAAATATGTGATGGGTGGATTGAACAGCACATCTTTGGCATTGGCTAGGAGGATACAAGTTTTTAAATTTAGATTGATGCTTGGAATTGATGGAACAGTGATAAAGGAAAATAACTTCTTTTTTACTGCTCTTAACAATTTGAGTCTTTGGATACAAATTGCAAAGAATAAAATTGCAATTTGCTGCGAATGCTTGGTTTTCCTAATTAAAGAAGCCAGTAGAGTCTGAAAACACAAACATAGATTAAACACAAAATAATCACGAGTTTTTACCCAAAAAAAAAAATATACCCAAAAAAAAATAATCATGAGTTAGAAAGAGTTAAACATAAATCTATTTCGGAATGATAAGAAAAAAAGAGTGGAGAGAATTATCATAATGTGAATGATATTTTTAACGTCTTCTTCGTTTTTATTATTCCTTTAATTTTCGTGGCACACGAAATCTTTAAAACATAATTCATATTTAGACCACTGCTTCCAATGTAATTTCAAAGACTTATAATTACGTATCAAAAGACCTGAGTGACGGCATTTTTATATTTCACATTGAGTATTGTATAATTTGACATATCTTACCATGAACAAATCAAATCTATTTTCTGAAGGCCTATTCGATGAGGTGTGTATATGGATTTAAGGGCTGGCTAGCTCCCCCCCTCAAATTGGATGAGCTACTAATATTAAAATGTAGTATTGTGTGAAATTCAACATGCAAGATATTCTTGTTTAAAGGTGCATAGCATACAAAATGTACGGATAGTCTGGCCGTTGAGAAAAGATTAGATACTGAGATTGAGAGTTGAAAAACTTAATCTTTATCTGTTCCAACCAACGTAAGATTTCTCAATATGATATTGAGCAGTGAATTACGTGTTGCAGTCGACGCGGGGCTAATTAGGACATGACTTGAGACGCAAAAGCTGGGTAATCTGATTTGCGTCACTGAAAGTTGATTGGATTAAGAAGTTGCAGCTTTGGTTTGAACACTCAACAAATAGCCTGGCGATCTGATGGGAATTAGCCAATGCTGTCCAACTGTGGCACATGACATCAGGACCCACTGACTCAAGACGTCAGGCCCCCCGAGCCCAACAAGAAGCCCAAAATGGGGACCAACGGGGGTAGGGACAATCTTGACATTCCAGTGAATACCCCATTGGGTCACATACTAGAACCAAAAGCACCCACCCTGACACCCCACAAAGAGAACCCAGTGTTTCCTAAAGAGAGAATTACATAACCATTTTTTGCTATGATCAAAAAATCAACAAAAAATATAATCTACCACAGATTTACATGAAAACAAAATCACCACAAGTAATGCATCCATCAATTGAAAGTTGGGCATTTAAGTTGAGTAGACATTCTTTCATGGGTTGAGTGTGTTGTACCATTCAATACATGTGGCCATTTGTAATTTTTCACATATTATCACTTCTTCTCAATCTACCATAAATCAACGAGATAAAAGTTTAGGGGGCAACCTCTTTAAAGTTAGGAGATCCAGCCAAAAAAACTACTAGTATTAATGAGATTTTTGCCATCTTAAAGGGGTCCCATTGTCCGTCCGCCATTGGGGGAGAGAGAGAGGATTTTATTTTTTTTACACAGATGGAGAGAGAGAAGCTCTTGGATGAATGGAGTGCTTACTTTAAGTACACTATTTATAAGACATTTTGAAGGTGAAGTGTGCGTGTTTTGTGCAAACTTCAACAATCATTAAGCAATGACTAGAGTTTTTTTTATTTAATACATTGTGGAGATTTGATGATATGAATGTACCAGAAGTTAAGGGTAAATTACACTTTGCCTCTAATTATTGAGTCTTTTCCACTTGCCCCTAACTAATAATTTTCCATTTGCACCCCCCCCCCCTCGCTCTCTCAATATATAAACTGTTGCAATCAACCCACTTATCCAAATCCTCTACAGTGGATGACAATTATCAAGACACGGGTGGACTGATCCAGATCCAATACGACGATATTAACTATAAAAAATATTAATTCATTATTTTTGTCTTACAGAATCTTAGTAAATAAAGATAGAGGAGGGGAAGAGAGAAAATTAGAGATCGAACAGTAGAGACAAATCAAAGTTTGATATTTTTATTGCAGTAACAATAGGGTGCCCCTAGATTCCAGGTAAAGGTCAACGTATCGGCCCTAATTGCAATTTGTGTTTATTTTGTAGACAGATGGTTGATGTTGGATTAATTGCAAATGTTTATATAGTTGGGGCAAAGTGGAAATCACTTAATAGTTTAAGAAAACAAAGTGCAATTTACTCTATTAATATAGGTGAACTTTTTCTGTGGGACCTCCAATATATACAAAGTTTTGTTTGAAAGGTGTGCGTCTAACATTTTTATTAAGAAGTTCACCGCTTTAGATGGTTCCATTTATTTTAACCAATCAAGTTGTAGATAAAGTATACTAGTTTTGACTCCTTAAACTTAAAAAATTAAATTATTCCAAATAGAAAAATAAATTGGAATCTTTTGAAATATGGAATGGTAGTAAGGATATATACGTAACAAATTAGTAAAATATGTAATTCCTTATTACACTAATAATAATTAAAATTTGGTAACAACATTAATATTTAATTAATTCAAGTAAGGATAAAAGAATCTATAAAACCTATAAAGAATAAAATAAAAGTAAATCATTTTTTAGGATTTAGGCTTCAATAAGTTTTCAAAAATCTCTCTTATCTGTGGATCCCTCATGTTTCATTGATGAATCCAAGTACGATTTAAAATATGTCATATGATTTTTACAGATGTGATACAGTATTTTGGGCGTTTGGGGTAACTCACTTCAAGGCAACCTATAATTTTACTGAATATCTCAAGAGAATCGATAGATGAGGCCAAATAACTTTGTTTGAATAATTATTTTTTTATTGCAAATTTTATATAAAGAACTAACATTTAGATAGCAAAAATTAAATAAAAGAATTTTTTGTACAATATCAGAATCATAATTTAACTAATTTGTCGAGAAAATAATTTTTTATCTTCAAGAGAAACTTTTAAAAAAAAAATTTACAATTTTCAAATTCCCTATCAGAGAAACCAAAAAAATATAAAAAATTGACCAAACGATTAAACAAATCACTAAAAAAAAACCCTCAAAAACCAAAGCAGTGGACCGAAAACAAAAATTCAAACATGAAGCCAAAAAATCGGGGGAGGGAACTAAGATGGCTTTCATTCATTGTACAAATGTAGAATATTACAAATAAAACTAGCAAGGCCAGGCTCCAGGCACAATGCCCTAACACAACCACAGGCTCAAGGCAGCATAATACCTACATTTTTGAGCTATAACCCTAAGTTAAGCTCAGCCTATTATGCCTTAAAAATAGCGGAACCAAAATACATACTGAAAATATATATAGTGGGGAAAAACTACTTTTTTGCCCTTCATATGCCTTTTTTCTTTCCTACAAGCAACTTGAGGGCTTAACTAAACCAGAAGCACTCCTCCAGCATAGAACATGTAGATTGTGGCTGGTTTTGATTATTGTAGGTGCGATTACAGCCTTCCATGTTATCTTGCGATGGATATTTTTGCACAATTGAATTTAAACGCAACTTGTGGTCGCTGATGACCCCTGAATATCTTGTCGATACGTTCACATCGCTGATCTTTACACCTGAGACCTGTAACAGTTAACAAAATATAGAGACAAAAAACTAAAGAATTTTTTTTTTAATTCTTGGTTAAAGTGGCAGGGGTTTTTGTAATG
>VIGQ01002288.1:0-27799 GCA_009663005.1 Actinidia chinensis | reverse complement strand
TTTTTTTATTTTACATAGTTCCCGTAGGTAACGGAAAATTACTAGTTATATTATAAATCACACTTATTTTAATCTCAAATCTATCTCTTTTATATACGGTTAAATTCATTGAATTAATCCAAACGGCTGAGATTTCACGTTGAGATTATTTTTATTTTTTCCTTCCAAAAACTATTTCTCACTTCTTTCTCACTTACTTTCTTCTCAACGGTGTGCGACTCACATCAACTTCTTATCTATTGACAAAAACCTTAAAGATGGCATATGTTTTACCCATTGACAATCATTTTTTTAGTGTGACTTCCACCATAAAAATTAAAATACATAATTCTTTTCTTCTCTAAATATCTTTTTTCTCCTCATTTTTTTTTGTATTTAATAAATTTTTTTACTATTTGATATTATTTTTTCTATTTTTTCGTTATGTTGCTCATCAGAGTTTAAAAACTATAAAAAATTATTTCCTTTAGCGCTCCCACTCTTTTTTTAATTTTTTCGTGACTTTCTCTTCCATTCGATATTTTTTCTCTGTTTCCCCCCTCTTTTCCTCCCGCGCCACGGCTCCCCGTCTCCACCTCTTGTTAGTTTGTGAAAATTCACATAATAATAATAAAATGGTAAAAAATATAGCAAATAAAAAATTTATCTCAAATAGAAATGTAAAATTATTTTTCGTAGTTTATTTTTCTATATTTATGAAAACTAATTTATATCTACTGATTTTAATAAAAATATTTGAGTAAAAATAATATCTACATTATAATGTACACTAATTTTGAATCTCAAATCTATCTCTCGTTATCTACCGGTTTAAATTCATTTAAATTAATCTATAACTTAAATTTCACTCTGAATTATTTTTTTTTTTTCCTCTTACATTATTACTTCATTTCTTCTCAAAAGGTGTGGGATCCACATAGATTCTTATCCAATGAAAAAAAAATATTTAAAGGTGGGCATCGTTTTAAGCATTTTAGAATAGATCATTTTTTAGTGGGACCCGCACAATAAAAAAAATTAAAACCAACAACCCCTTTTCTTTTTCTCGATCATTTTTATTATTTTTTATATTTAATATTTTTACGATTTATTTGATTATTTTTTATATTATTTTAGTTATTCTGAGGATATATTTTTAAAATATAAACGAATTTTTAATTTAGGAAAAGCTTTAGTTTTTTTTTCTTTTAAATAAACTTTCATCTTACATTAAATAATTTTTATATTTTTAAACTCTTTTAATCAAGAAGAAAACCGGAAAAATTAAAATCTTGATTAATTAATCGGTGAAAATAAATTTATTAAACAATAATAAAGTTAAAAAAAAAAAAATAAATCAAATGTTTTTTATTTTACCTATAATCTAAAGGAAATTTATTCATACTCCATTTTTTTATATTTAATATTGAAATAATTTATGGCAATCCTAATAAATAAACAATATTTCAAATACATTTCTGGCCCCTAATAATGATAAAAAAAAATATATACTCTAATATCTACATTTTTTTTCACTCTTTCAAACTACTATCTAGCATTATAAAATTACCTCCATTTTGAATTTCACGCATCATCTCTCATCTCCCCATCATCTCCCGCTTCTATGGTTAAAATCTATTGGAATTAATCTAAAAAATCTAACGTTAGTTTTTACTTGAATTACGTGTTTCTTCTAAACTATTCACTACCACTCTTTCTTCTTCTTTCTTCACAATATGTGGGCCCACATAACTATCTATATCTAAATCACAACTCATTTGAATTTCAAATTTATCCTCAATATCCCTAAATCATAACGGTTGAAATCTATTTGCTTATTTAAAATTTAAAGGCGAGATTCATTTGAGATTATTTTTTTTCTCATCCAAAATTATCACTTTTTCTTCTCAAAAGATGTGTGCCACGATCCACATAATCTTTCTAATGGAACAAAGAATTTTAAAGATGGGCATAGTTTTACTCATTGTATCATGTTTTATAAATAACCCATAAGTCTTGATACAATTAAAATACAAAACAAATTTCTTTTCTTTTTTTTTCTTCTCATTTTTATTTTTTTTAATTTAATATTTTTTTTTAATTTTATTATTAATTGTTTTAAATATTATTTTGTAGTATTTTGATGACGATAATAATCAAAATCCCCCTCCAAAATTATTTGATTTATAGATAAATAAAAATATATATTTTTATTTTTAGAGTTAATTTCTCTTAAATTAAATAATTTTTTATATTTTTAAAACTTTTTTTCACACAATCACGAAACTAAAATGATTTTCATGTCTATTTTTTTAATTGTATTTTTTTTAATATGTTTTGAATTAATTTATTCCCTAATTATACTCCAATATTTGAGTAAAAGGAAATATTAAATCAATTTATCAGACAAAAAATATAAAATTCTACGAGTATACCTACTAAGTTTTTTTTTTTTTTATATAGTATCTCGGGACACGAGTAATTACTAGTTAATAAATTAAAAATCCTTGATCAGCTGTAGCCCAGAATCCTCTGAGTTATGATCTCTACGGACCATATTTTGTATGTTTGTTAAACCAATATTGGGGGATCACTTGAAAACGCTTTCCAAATGCTGATAATGACTCGTACTTTTTTTTTTTTTTTTTCCGATTACATCGATGACTTCTGCTAGGAATTTGCCATTTTAACAATCTAAGCAAAGTAGAGAGGTGATCTAAGAGATTTTATTGTTGTTGTAGTAGACGGACCATCTATTTTTTATTTTTAAAACTCATGTTTGATAGTAATGACATGAGAATATATATGTTTCTACTCGTAATAGTCCCCGTGTAGGTAACGGGCTGTGGGTTGTGCCCAACCTCCGAGAAGCCAACCATCCTAATTATCAGTCCAATTCGTGATCACCGGCCCCACCTTATGGAGGTAACTTAAATGGCTGGTCCGATCCATATCACACGCCCAAATTATATAGTATTTTTTTTCTATTTTAACAAGCCAATTCACTTACATAAAAATAATCTTATTTATTTTTTGCTTATTAAGCTTTGTCCTAGCGATAAGATTTTTGCTCTTAACTTGGATAGGGTCGCCGTTTCCACCATAGTTCCACCAAATTTAAATTTATTAATGATTAATCAAGCTAGCCCAACAATAAAGATTTTTTGATCTGGTAGATTTCGTGTTCAATTCATAACCTGTTTTAAACTCGGATCGGTGGTCTAACTGAAAAAAATAGTCAGGTCACGGGTCATGGTTCAACCAGCCGGGTCATACCGTTATGACCCTGATCTCATAATTATGTCATTTATTTATTTATAATAATAATAACATATTTTTTTATATTTTTTTAGACTAATTTTTATACTTAAAATCTAAAATTTTGAAACTTAAAACATATATATTTTTTTTAAATCGTAAACCCCGGCGGGTCCATGACGGTTTAAAAAATCAATAAATCACTGGTTAAACGGTTCCACCGCCGATGGACTGTATTTTGATCGGGTTTTGACGGATACCACGGACCTTTTTCCTTCTTCGACCAAATCCCCGATTCAACAGGTCGAACCGATCAATCCGATTAGTTTTTTAAAACCAGTGAATTCATAGTTCTCCAAATTTGACAATTTTTAAGTCCGTATTCATAACATCCCGAACGGCCCCAGGCGAATCTTTTAACAGTCATCTTCGGTTCCATTCAATCCATGTAGATTGCTGCACACTCTGGTCATCTTTTCATGTCCGAATGAAGCGTTAGATGAGTTTCCTGGGTGGGGATTTTCATGTAAATAAATGTTTTCAAAATTGGACTGTTGAAGCGCCGCAAAAAATAATATCTTATCAGCACGGGTAATTGGGTTTTCAAACCGTCGGTCAATTCATATTGATCTATGATGTCATAATTATGTTATTATTTTTTATTATAGTATAAAATATCTTTTTATTTTTCTACCTAATTTTTTACTTCAACTTAACTTAAATCAATTTTAAAATTAAAAATAATAAAATTTCTCTTAAAAACAGTGAACTAAAACTAACTAAAAAAAACGTCCCAATGATCGTTCAATTGACTTCGGTCGGTCGCGGCGTTCAATTACAGTTTTTAACTTTTAACTTTAAAAAATACTTGTTTGGCCCAAGACGTAAAGGATTGAGTGAACTGTTTCCATTTTTCTTTCTCTTCCTTTTCTTTTCTCTTTCTTTTCTTTTCTTCTTTTCTTCTTTTCTTTCTTCGAACCGTCTCTTCTGAGGACCCGGGTTCGACTGTTCAACCGTCCGGGTTTTTTTTTTTTAAAACACTGCATGTAAGGCTGTACACCAAACCGCATAAATCACGCAGCCTAGATTATTGAACCTCAGGAACCGCAGCATGAACCAATATCCTTGGAGTTACTATCCCTTCACCAGGTAAAAAATCCCGCCTGATTTACTTGGCAAAATAATCACATATACAAGTATAGCATTTGAAATATCCGAATATATAGGTGATATTTGTGTAACGTATTTAATTTTTATTTTTGTGATATCAACGTAACTACAAAAAATTATGTTTATATTTACATTGTAATAACTAACATTACTATCACTATTTTTAAAATACTGACAAAACAATAATAAAATTTTGTTTTATTTATAAATCAACGCCGCCACACCCACAAAAAATCAACCGCCGCCGCCACCAAACCACACCTTCCCCCGGCTCCTCCTCCGACACCCCCTCCCCGCCCCCCGGCGGCCACTAAAGTTTTTTTTTTCCCCCTCCTTTCCGCCCGCTGCCTCCCCCTCTCTTTTTTCCTTTTTTTTCCCCCCCCTCCATCCCCCTCCCCCCCTCTCCCCCCCCCCCCTCCCTCTCCCCCCCTCCCCCTGTTCCCCCCGTCCCCTTCAGTCCTACCCCTCCGTCCTCCTCTTACCGCCTCCTCTATCCCCTCTCCTCCCTCCCCTCCCTCCACCCTCCTACTTTTAAGTTTATAAATTTTTTAAAATTGACGATCTCGCTTTCATATATGTTTATAGGGGTTCCAAAAAAATCAAAACCGGTGAACCGAACCGAACCGTGCATTTTGATGGTTCTAATGGTTTAAAGGTTAGTTCTGTTTTTAAAAATTCAGAACCGTAATTTGTGGTTCGCTAACGCGATTTTTATTTTCCAACCGTGGTTCGAACCAAACCAAACGAACCGCACCGAATCGATTATCTGTATATAACGCGTATACTATTTTATCTAGAACATTAATGCACACCTCACAAACGTGATTAACTTTAGTTTTTCTCCCCAACCAAAAATATTTTCACTTTCCCTTCCCATAGATATTATGATTACTCTATCCATTTTCCAATAACAAATATTTTACATACTTTTTCTATCCAGATTTATCAGTTAAGTTTTCTTATTGTTATCCATTATGAATTCTTTTTCTCAGTTTTTTCAATTTATTCCTTTTTTGTTGTTATCCATTGTGAATTCTAAAACTTTTTATGAAGTTTTATTAATTTAATTGCAATATTAGAGTTATTTGATTTAAATATCCATTTTAAGGAGTCAATTTATCGAACTATTTTATACTAATTTTGGTTCATACTTGAAGTATTAATGAGTTATGTTATTTAAATAATAATTTTTGTTTCTGTAATTTTAATTTTATAAACATATTTAAACTGTTATTAGATTGAACCAGAACCGCATCGTAAGGCGGATCATTTTTGTTTGGTTTCTATACTTGTAATGGTTAGTTCCGATTCTTATTTTTTCAGAATCGTAAAAATGAATGATTACTACTTTGATTACTGATTTTTATGGAATTGGACCAATTCGGACCATGAACACCACCCCTAATGTTGTAAAACATGACTTAATCACCTACCAGGCCTTTACTAGTGACCACTACCCACCCAAATCCACACTAGAGGCCTATTTAGAGGTGTCTAGACGCAATAATGCCTGTTAGGTTAATATGATGGAACCTTGACCTAACCATACCATCGCCCATATGTTTTTTATGACCCACTTTTTTTTTATTAATAGTGCTACACACTATCCTTTTAGATGTGTATAAAATCATTATTTTGTCATTTCATTCACAAAATCAGGCAGAATCCGTATAATTAGGATTTTTTATAATATATTTTTTTATAAATTCTTTATTAAGACGGGTCCCACTTATTTTTTAAAAGATAAAATAATATATATTGTACACACCTATTTTTAAGTTGTTAAATGCAATCATTATTCAAATTTTTTCTCACACCTTCATTACCTAAAGTTAGATGGAAATCTGCTTTTCAACCACCCCCTATCTCTGAGATCACATTAAGAAGTGCCTTAGGATCACCTCATTATCAAGATTTAATTAAACTCTAAGGCTCAAGTTTGGTATACTTCAAAACTAGTATTTTCAGTTTGCCTTTATTACAAAAAAGGTCACGATTTTTTGATTTTTTGATTTTTGTTTTTGTGGTCTTTACTTTCGCTAAAATTAACAAAAAACCAAAAAAAAAAAATAAAAAAGTCCACTCTGATTTGTTTTTTGCCTTATTTTTAAGCAAAAAATCAACAAAATCAACAAAACAAAACAATCTAGTTGCCAAACGGAGCCTAAAGTGTATTGCTGTTTTGAAAGTAGTGTAACGCATGAACTTTTATTATTTGATTAATTTTATTTTTCTAATCTACACATGACTTTTGATTGGCCTTTTGTTTATTTAGTATAAATTTTTTAAAAAAATAAAAAACTATTGTCAACAGAGCCTAAAAGTGTATTGCTATTTTGAAAAATTAAGCCGTACGCATTGAAACTTTTAAACTTATTATTTGATTAATTTTAAAAAAATATTTTATTCCGTGCAAGCGGCCCCATATGTGATGTAACGCCCCACTCTCTCTCACACACAGAATCATAGTTGTGTCCATATGGTCAAGTCCTAGATACATTGTCCTCTTGTTTTGAACTAAAAGAAGCGGATGATAACAACTTCTATTATGGTATACCCAAGAATAAGTCTTTATCAAAATCAATTCAAATGGTGGGTTGAACGTCAATTTAAATTTTTGTTTAGGGGATGGGTACATACCATAACCGCTTTCATTTCCTTCCTGCTTCAAGCCCAAGCAAGTCTACGGTGGTTGCGAACTCTCTAGCTTTTCTATACGAATTCAAATCCTTTACAAAATGTACTCACGCACAAGCACATTTTTTGGATTGTCAAAACCGCCCGAAACAAAAAATTGTTTTCATATGTTTCCCAGACGAACGTCGGTTCCTTCATCTCTAACAACCCATGGCAAACGATAATTTTAATCAAAGACTTTTTTCTTAAATAAATAACATATAAAATAAAAAAAGTCTAAACTTTTTAAATTTTAAACCAAATCTAAAAAATTTGGCAACGCACTCAACTTCAATTTCCAAGCACAAAAAAGAAAAATATAAAATCCCCACAATACAGCTAACAGTAAAAACTGATGGATGACAGTCCGTTTAAAAGGGAAATTCATTCAGTTGTGTCTTCTTCTAAGGCTTAGGAAACCTATTTTCCCAGCCCCTGACAGGGGTGGTGTGGGAGGGTGACTATTTAGGGTCCATTTTTTGGCTGGGTATTGCTATGGGTACAATTCCATGCACCCTACCTCTACTGCAACTCCTAATAGAGAGAAAAAACACAATGGGAATGGCCCCACAACAGCCCTTGGGTTGGGTCCCCACACATACTCTCCTGTGTCTTCTCTCTCCTAAAAGTGCAAGTGGGGTGCATTTTTGGATTACCCATAGCATTTTCCTTCCTCTTTTTTTATTAAAATTAAACTTCAAAACAACCCCCTCCTCCTCCTCCTCCCTCCTCCTGAAACCCCACCCCCACCCCCTCCTCCTCCTCCTCCCTCCTCCTTCTTCTCTTTCCTCCTCCTTCTCTCGTTCTCTCTCATCTCGCTCCTCTCTTTCATAATTTTTTTTTTAATAACATTTATTATTTAAATAAGATTTTCAAATATAATGGTTATTAAAAGGGGAGAGAGAAACACAATGGTAAAAATGGGATATTTAAAAAATAAAGATTTTTTAAAATCTTAGACACTTGTCAAAATTTATACCCACCTCAGACTTTAACATGCTCAACTTTGATCGGTAGTGTGCTCCTCGGATCAATTAACTATAAATAAGAATAATTATTTGATTTGCCTCAAGAGACGAGAAGGATAAGGCTCTCATCTCACTCAACGGTTGTTTCGATTTCAAGAATAGTTTTTTAATTTTAAAAGGTTTTTTTTAAATAATACTATTAATGGACACTTTCTTTCGTGATACCGATAACTACTTTGTTGGTGTTGTGATAGGCAAAAAAATTCAAATCCAAATCTTTATATATAATTTTCGTGAGATGGGGGTTGTTAATCAATTTTGCAGACTTTTGAGTGGGGCCACAACAAATTACACTACATCTAGTTCCTTTGTACTTGCCACGAAAAGACTGTGAAACCTAATCCCCCCAACTCTTTGTTGTGCCCTTGGTGTGGGTCTATTTTTGAGCCCGCAAAATAACTGAAAGAAAAAAGTAAAATTTATTGAAGGGAGAGATTTTAAAGAGGAAAAGAAGAGAGAGAAAGAGAGAGATTACGTGGGCAATTTTCTTAGCAAGTAAAGTTGTCGAGTCCAATCAAGGACGACACCCTGGACCTCTTATTCCCACGTGTCCAAACAATTAGAAATAATTTTTTAAAATATATTTTAAAACAACTAAATACAAAATTGCATTGTTTTAAAAAAAAATTGAGAAATTAGTTCCAAAAACCTCTCCAAATTAGGTTTTTTGAAAGTATTAGATAAATTGATTCTAAAATAAAGCAAAAAAAAAACAAAAAATCAAGGGACTCTAGTAAAATAAAATAATAGAAAAAATTATTTGTTAATAATTTAGCTAAATTTTAGGGATGCTATTTAAAAATACGTTCATCTTAATAATGTGAATCAAGTTTTCTCTTATTTATGAATAGTTTCATTGACGAAGCCTGACAGAGTCGATTATCACCCTAATCACTCTATGAGTGAACAAATTGGACACGATACAATAACATGACTCCTCCAATTATAACACACAAAAATTAGTGTGTTAGGGTGTACTCGTTGTCACTAAATATGTAATGACAACGACAGACAAATACAAATGCTAACCATATTGTTTTTTTTTTTTTGAATCGGCATAACTAAAAATAGACCAAATTAACACCTAACATCGTTAATATATATATTGACTCATTATCACACGAACCAGGCACCAACAACTGATCTGTATATACCCAATTACTATCTATATTAATAAATGTTTATAAGGAATTATTAATACTAATAGGTGTGGAATTAACATACACAACACTGACCCTCCCATGAGTTTGCCTTTATACAGACAAATCATTCCTGACTTTGAAAAATTAGAATGACCTCCCCTGAGATTTGAAAAAAATTATCCTCTCAACCCCCTGATATCACCCTTCTTCCCTTGTCTTTCTTACAAAATTATCAAAATGCCCTCCCCACTCTCGCCCATCTCTCTCTTTTTATGCCCTTTTATTTTTTTTTAATTTTTTTTAATACACTTGATTTCCTTTTTTTTTAATAAAAAATAAATTCCCTTTTTTGTTAATTTTTCTTGATTTTTTTTTTTTTGTACCCATTTATTTTAGTTTTTATTTTATTTTTATTATTATTTTTACTCCTTTGATTCCATTTTTTTTACAAAATGAATCCCCTTTTTGTTACTTTTTTTATTTTTTTATTTTTTTTTTTTTTTATTTTGATTTTTTATTTTTTTTTTTTATTTTTATTTTTATTTTAATACCATTTGGGATTCATTTCTTGTATTTTTTTTAAATGAATAACCCTTTTATTTTTTATTTTTTCATACCATTTATTTTTTTTTCCTTTTAATAACCTTCAATTTATTTTTTTTAAAATTTTTT
The DNA here is from genome assembly GCA_009663005.1 of Actinidia chinensis. Lineage (NCBI taxonomy): Eukaryota > Viridiplantae > Streptophyta > Magnoliopsida > Ericales > Actinidiaceae > Actinidia > Actinidia chinensis. Next base: position 17,874 of record VIGQ01002288.1, on the reverse strand, counting down.
ACAATAAGCCTCCCAAAATGGTATTCAAAAAAAAGAAAAAAAAAAGAATCAAAGGGTTAAAAAATAAAAAAATAATAAGGGTATTAAAATAAAATAAAATAAAATAAAATAATAAAATGGGTACCAATAGAAACTAATAAAAAAAGTAACAAAAAGAGGATTGAATCAAGGGTATTAAAAAAATAATAATAAAATTAAAAATAAAAAATAATAAAGGGGTACACAAGAAAAAAAACAGTAACAAAAAGGGTATTAAATTATACAAGAATCAAAGGGTATTAAAAATAAAAATAAAAATAAAAATGAATCAAATGGTATTAAAAGTAAAAATAAAAAAAATAAAAAAAAACATGGTAAAATAGAAAATAAATTAAGATAAAGTAACATAAAGAGATTGAAAGGTTATTATAAAATAATAATCAAAAATAAAAAATAAAAAATAAAACAAAAAATAAAAAGATTACAAAAAAATACATTAAAAAAGGGAATATTATTTTTGTAAAAAAAGAAATCAAAGGGTATTAAAAGAAAAATAATAATACAAAGTAAAATAAAAATAAAACTAAAATGCCCAAAGAATAGAGAGAGAGAAGGGCATTTGGTAATTTTTGTAAGGAGACAGGGATAAGGGTGTGTGTCATCAGTGGTTGAGAGGAATAATTTTTTTAAACTCAGAGGAGGTCATTTTATTTTTCAAACTTAAAATGCTTTGTGTATTAAAGGAAGCAACCTTTAGGGGAGGCTCAGTGTAATTCACCTATATAATAGATATATGTATGTGTTAACTTTGGTTCTTGAATTTGAAATTGTATTGTTGAGATTGGCCTCTAAATGTTCTGCTGTTTTTTTTAGAACTCTGTTTTACTGTTATGAATATTGTATTTTGCAAGTTTAATAGTTGATGTGGGTACACAAGTTTAATGTGCAGTAACTTTATTTTTTTGATTGGTATTGATGTTTATGGAAAAAAATTTGTTTTATGTAAAATAGGATAAGTAATTGGGCAATGCTTTGTATAATCATGTTAATCGTTTTATCTGTAGGTTGACGCAATTAAATTAACATATCGGGTTAGGTTTTAAAAATATCTAACATGTTTAGTTAGTTTTAATAAGTCGGGTTAGGGTCGAGTTTTCAATACGAATTTGATTAGATAACGACCTGATCATGATGTCACGATGCTCCGCCCTACTCATTCACATAACTTAAGTTTTGTTTTAATTGAAGAAAAAAGTAAAAATGTATTTGTTGCTTCTTGCGATTTTCAATGTTCGAAATGAAAAAGAATAAAAATTGTAAAATCCTTGATAAAATTTTCATATTGGTGGACACAGGACCCATTCCATGATGTTCCTTTATCTAATTTATTATTATTTTTGTTTAAATGTAGACCTTTTCTTTTTCCTTCGTTTTCAGTTTCCAAACTGATTTTAATAATAGAGCCGAGTAGTATTAACATAAAATATATGGCTCGTTCTTAGATTTGTCTGAATTTTGATTCAATTAAATACAAAACTAATTACATTTCGTTTGGTATTTTTTCCCCTATAACCGACTACAACAATATAGGTACATAACCATTTTTGATATGTACAAATACACCTCTCACAAATACTGTGGAGCCGTTCTTCTTGGATTTTTAAGATTTTTTAAAATTCTAATTTAGGCTAATTCCACTATATTTATGAGAAGATGTGTCCCTGAATGTGTACATTTTTTTGATCTATACCTATCATGTTTGAACGCTAACCCAAAGTCCAACGCTAAAGAAATCAAGGCCCACAATTATTTTCCATCTCTCTCTCTCTTCCACAAGACCCCTGAAGTTTGTATCAAACCTCCTCTCTCCTCTCTCAATTCCCATAGCTTTCATCCCAAACCAGTCAACCTCAACCTCAACCTCACCTCAACCTCCTCTCTTGCAACTGAAACCCAAATCTCCAAAACCCACTTCTAAAATCATCAAATTTTCGACAAAATGGATTCATCAACATTGACCTGCCTTTGTTGGCGACTGAAACCCAACAAATATTCAAGGCCCACGTCGTAAATCATATTCGATTTCCCATAAATGAATTCATAAATCCACAATTCAACAACCGCAGGCTTCAAATACTCACCACTCTGTTCCGATTCATCTGGCTCTTTGTTCTTTTTTTTTTTTCTGGTTCCTCATCTTCAGATTCGCACTCCAAATCCCTTCAAGCATCTCCGACCTCTTCCGGCGAATCTCCGCCTCCATCTTCAGGCCCCGATCGTTTTTGCTCTCGGAAATGTTATCCGTCATCACTCTGTTTTTGAAATCTTGGTGTTCTGGAAATAAATCGAGTGTTATTTATGTGACCAAGAATGTTGAAAACAACTTAATTGAGCCTCATAAGAGAGAGAGAGAGAGAGAGAGAATGGAATTTTTTTACAGTGGAAAAGTGATTATTGTAGAGAGAGGAAGATTTCGTAGGAGTGACCCCGAGAATTTTTGGGAAGGGACGGTGTGTGTCAAACAGAATGGCAATCGAAATTGAAGCGGATCTTTTTATCTTGCTGAGAATCTGCCTCCTGGATATTTTTCTCCTCTTCATCCCCAGCTTGGGTAAATCTTCAACTCCTAGATTAGCACAAAGGAAGTAATAATGAGGATAAGAAAATTGGACTCTAAAGTGTACAATTGGCTTTATACAATTGGTTTAAGAAAATTGGAAAGCTTCTATATTCAAGGTACGCTTTCATATGAAGAACCACATATTGCTTGTTTGAGATGTGGTAGTTTTCCCTCAGTTTACTCTAAATCTGGACAGCCTTGGAAGTGTTGAAGCAGCTTGGGAATGAAGGCCAGGTGGTAAGAGAAGTGTGTTAGTCTTTTGTTTTAGGCATGACTAACTAGGGTTTTGGGGAGTGAAATAGGGTCTCTTTAAGGTCTTGGTGTGGTAGAGGATAGTATCGTAGCTGGTTCAAAAGCGTGAAGAGAAGAGAAGACAAGAGAAGAGAAGGTGAGCTTTTCGCATTGCAGGGCTTAAGAAGAATAAGATACGCCGTAAGTAGTATACTCATAACTACTGGAAAAAAAAACAAAAATTCTATCTAAGGGCCTACTAGAAAATTAGAAACATTGTATGAATATTCCTAGAGCACTAGAGAAGGGGCCTATAGGTATAATGGTAAATAGGGAATTAACAGTATTCGGTAGGAAAGTTTGAAAAATACACGTGAATACTCTCCCTCCTGAAACTAGCAATTGGGTGTAAAAACCAGGTTAAAAAAAAAAACATTTGCATCATGAAGGCCTACCCGTGGCAAAATAAGTCAGCCAAAGTTTTCAATGGACATGCAATTAAAAAACATGCAATAGTTGGATCATTAAGGAGCGGCATGGAATGCTACTTTTAAGACTTACTACTTTCCAGCTGGAAAGTCCATAAATTTTTTGCCTTTCTTCCCCCTGCAAATCGATGACGTTTTGGGACCAATAAAAAACAAAAAAAAACAACTTAGGAGAAAATTGGGTATTATCATATGCTTGTGCATTCAATGTACAAAATATTTTTTTTTCACATGATCTACTCAGCCCCTTGGTAATGAACTGCTTAGAAATAGATAAATTTCCAATCAAGTTCAATATGCCTTCAATGCTCCATTTACCTTTGTTCGGCAAAGTGAATATTTGCCTTCTCCCACTTGAACTCCCGGTGCAAGTCTTCTTGTTGTCGAAACGACTTTGCAACAGAAAGTTTTCCTTCTTCTGGTGAACAGTTTAATGCTTTTAAGTTTAGACAAGCAATAACGTTAACTTGTTTGTGTTTTTCTTAACGATTAAAAGTGGTTACGAACAAACCTTATCAGCGTTAATCTTTTTTTTTTTTGGCAACGGTTTTTGAAGTATATACAAGTCAGTTCATCGCAAAAACTTAGATAACTGAAGAAAGGACCTGGAAAAGGGAATTTGGAACGCGCATAAGAAATCACTCCACAAATGGACTATGAGGAAGTCCCACCGCCCAGCAACTACTCCTTTGTCCTGAAATTGAACAAAGATGATCAGAAATTGGCCTCTTTCTACCTGAAACAGAGAAGAATTGGATGGACAGAATCTTCCATGAACCCATCTTCTGGAGTTTCCCCGGACCCCCTCTATTTACATGAAATGTCCCAAGGCCATAGTTTGACTTAATCCATTCTAACCATAACCTAGCATCAATTAGAGATTATACTGCCTATAGAACCCTAGGGAAAGTTGACCCACTTATATCATATTATATATATATGATCAAGCAAGTCCCTTCAATTCAAACCAGACAGACAGAAAAAAAGAGGAAAAAGTGGTTCCAATTGTTAGAAATTTAACCACATACAGCAAAATTGGCAACGAGATTGTAACCAAAGGTTTCTAGTTTGCAGATCTCAGTTCTTCACAAAACCATTTTTTTGTTTGTTCATTTTTAAAATACTTTTTTTAATAACACCATTGTTTAGGAGATTTACAGGCACCCAACTGATCCAGAAGCCTGCTACTAACCTTTTTAGAAAGTTATGGGAGTGACATAATCATGAACCACAGTATCATGTACCCAGAATTATGCTCTGGCACAGCAATGTTATATTTCTTCTGCAATAGAACTTATAAATGAGAAACAAGAGTACTACGGTAACAAGGTCCAAGGGAAAAAGGCATTAAAACTCTACTATTTCACCTTTTCCATATTGTAGATTCATTTTTGAATAGGCAATTATGACCAAAAAGCATGGATTTTATATAGCGCTAAGCATTTGACATTAATGCAAATCAAGACAAACAACTGAAAACTGTCTAGGTCGAGATCATGGACACACACCCACATGACCCCTCCCCTCCCCTTTCCGTACAACACACACCACACACACCACAAACGAGAAGGATTTTGTAAGCCCACATGGGTTGGCCTCAACCTGAGCTTTTGGTTGGCCCAGTGTTAAAATTGATATGTAAACTCCTTCAATTTCTTCCCCCAAGAACACCATTTGGATTTTGATGATCTTACATGTTTGAAGTTCTTTGTGCAGTGAAAACCAAAAAATCCACATATTCCAATGACTTGGAAAACCATGTTTCTAATAGCCATTTCCCCACCAATACATGGCATCATCATTTTTCCCTCCAAAAAACCCCTCATCCAGTTTAATACCGTTCCCCGTAAGCACTCTCTCCCTAGAGTTAAAGTGCAACAACTAGTTCCAAATTGATATCTATCTGTAAATGAAGATAAAGCGTCTAAACAGTTTTCAACTCTCCAACCAACAACGTTCAACCCCACGAACGGATATGGTGTAAAAATCGATTTAAGAAAGCGGAAGCATAAATCGGAATCGAAAGACTACCGGGGGTCCAGGGGGGGCTCCCTGGCTCGATTGCCTATGTTTCCTGGTTTCAGTTTTCGATAGGACTTCTTAATCCTTTTCTCCTTCTCTCTCACCTGATGGTGTATATTTTAAATGGGGGCTAGAATGAGAGCAGGCCTTTAGGTGGACCCTTTTTGAATAGACTCGCCTTCTTTATAACGGTCCTTGTCCCTTCCCCCCATCAAAAAGTCATTTCTTTTTTTTTAGCGATAAAGAAAGTAGGAAGAGGTTTTTTAAAAAAACTGCCAATTATCCAACGGTCTTTGATTTGTAGATTCAAAACTAGTTGATGTAGTTATCCACATCCCAGTTTTCCACGTTCCCTAAATTGTGGAATTTTTCAAAACTAGTTGATGCAGTTTCTATATTTCCTAGCTTTGTGGAATATTAATGGACCAACATTGAAGTCATTGAAGTAGAATGAAACTAACATTCTCCCACTTCCTGGTCCGTATATTCCATAATCACATAGTAAGAAACAAACAACACATGAATCATGGCGATAATATGATCCTCTAAAATATGAGTATTATCTTCCCATGTTATTACAATGTAAATTTATGGTCTCTCAATCCCCATAATATAACTTAATGAATTAAACCCTATGTTTTATTCAAGGTCCAAAATTTTTAATGATATTTCTCAAAACAAATAATGAATAAATAATTGTGCACAAACCAATGAGAAATATCAAACTTGAATAAGAGTTGCCATTAAAAACAACAATAAATTTTGCAAATCACATCATGGAACCAATCCCCAATTCGTAACTACAATGATCCTTAAAATTCTTAGGTGGGCAATGCCCTTTTAGTCAAGGACATCGGGCAATCATCAAACTCCAGTACTGACGTGCTCAATTGACCACTTCAATTCTTTTCCTTAACCGTTCTCTTATGGGCTAATATTTGAAAGTCGATGGTGTTTACTCTTTACTCCTTCCTCTTTAACTTTCCCGACTTTCCCGCTCCCTTTAATTGTTTTTAGGCCATAAATTAACCCCGCTGCTGAGTTGTCACGTACAATCTTCATGGCCCTAGAAATAGAATCTACAACTCCTAAGAAGCCCCAGATATAAAACTCTTAATTAACCATACAACCATGCCGAGGTAGCCTCAAAACAAGATTACGAACTCAGGGCCCCCATATGGAATTAGCAATCAATGGTCTGCTTTTTTGCCACTTCCTCCCAGATTACAAACAGCGGCACCAGCTAGCATGAAAACATACCAGATGTTTTTGAATTTTTCTCGTGAACAATGCAGCCAGCGTTAGTTCCTGAATCGGAGAGCCAATTCCCTCCTCCAACTCCAGATTAATCAGTCCGTCTGTACATTAAGCAATGTAGTTTCCTTTGTCCCTGAAGATAATCTCTCAACTTTCTTTGGTCCAGTTTTTTGTTTTCTTCCAGTTGGTCCAAGACCTGGATTACTCTGATACTGTAAATCACAATCCGGGGGGGTCCCTAACATTCCAATAACAAATGCAATGTCAGGGGTCTGGTGCAGACCTGAGCATTACATAAGGCCCCTTCAACATCGCTGAAGCAATATGGAATGTTTCTCATTTTGGGTTCCCGTTTCGAAATCATTTTTCGTGGCACTGACTCAAATCGAATTCTGTCACCCCTTTCCCGATGGGTCTACACTCGGTGGAATAATCCTCATGCGAAATCTCTTCTAAAAAAACTTTGTTGATATAGGTCTCCTGAGACAAACCGCCAAAAATGCCCTCTAGAATCCTTTTCCTATGGATCTTAATGCCGATGACATAAGATGCCTCAACCATATCCTTCATATCCCCAAAGTTCTTTGAGAGAAATTGTTTCAAACCTCACATAGCAAAACACCTTATCATTAGTTGTCAAAGCAAAATATCATCCACATATAGCCCAAGAAAACAAATCTGCTCCTTCCCACTAACCTTCTGTATTACACTGATTCCATGAACGTTTTCTTCAAACCAGAATGAAGTAATGACTCTTTCATGGAATTTCAATAACCCTTGAAACGGAGGCTTGTTTTCAAATCCCTATATGGATTTTGTTAGCTTGTAAACCAAGTGCTCACCCATCATCTAGAGGAGAAATCCTTCTGGTTGTTTTTCATAAAAAAAAAAACCACTTCCTCTAGATCACCAATTTGAGGAATGCCGTTTTCCACATCCATATTGATGTAACTCAAAGTCAAAATGGGGCTAACCCAATGCCATAATTTAAACAACAACGCCAGAGAATCTTTCTTAGATACAGGAGAAAATGTTCTCGGTGTAGTCGTTCCTTCTTCTCTGAATGAACCTTTTTGCAACGGTGAGTCTTTTGCCTTATTCCCCCTCTCAATGTGGCCTTGTGAGTCTTTTTTCTCTTTTTTGTTTTAAGACCCATGTAACATCCAATTGGCTTTTTAAACACGCATTAGGCAACTCAACGAGTAATCCCATAACTCGGTTTAGAAAATGCCCATAGAATCGCGATCATCACATCTTTATTGCCTTGCACCACACAAGTTTTTCGACGATCCTCCTTAAGAACTCATGGCTTGTTGAAAAACGTTTCAGGAATCATTTTCTTTTCGACTCAATGTTATACAGTTCTGATTCTTTGTAGATACACTTCATAATCCTGGAAATTTGCTGAATTTTCTAATCCTTTTAGATCTCCTTTAATGTTTTGGTATTATCATTTTCTTGAGGAACTTGTTTTGGTTTTCAAAAAACCCAGTTGTTCAAAAAACCATTTTTCTTGTGTTGTTCCTCATTTTACTTACAACTTGAATCTACTGGATTTGATATCAGCCTGCTTGTTGAACTTTCAACAGTGTTGTTGTCTAAGCACCCGTTTTCGAACCTTGAGGATGTTTCAATGATGGCAATCAACTCTATCACTTTGAACTAAGTGGGTTGAGCTTCATGATAATCCTTTTTCAGAAACTATGTCCTGAAACTCCTGACCACTCTTGTTTATGGGGTGAACCTTTTCAGCGGGAAGGGTAACCTCTTCCCCCCCCAAGAATGACGAAAACAGACAAGGAGAAGTTGGTATGTTGGGAGAAGGCTTTGAAAGGCAAAAAAGATGGAAAAGAAGGGAGGGGGAGGAAGAAACAAACATGAAGTAGAGTATCCGTCGCAGTCAGGCAGAGAGGGATAAAATACAAAGACAAGAAAGGGAATCAAAAATAGGGTGGTTACGAAAGGGGCTGGTCGAAGGCACGGAAACCGAGATCCGTAAGTAGTCCCACTCAATTTAAGAAGTCCATTTCTCAGAATTTTTGCATTTCTTGATTCCACAATCCTTGTACTTATGAGATGGACAATAGAATTTATACCCTTTGGAACTTTTTTCAAGCATATCCAAATGAAATACCCACTAATGGTCCCTTGGGGTCTAAACTTCTTCGTCTTGTGGGTTGTAAATTCTCACTTTCAGACGGGGCAATCCCCAATATAACGTTATTGCCTCAAACTCGGTTCCAACCTTTGAATAACTCAAAAAGGTGACTTTGGGAAAACTGGTTGGAACTCGGTTTTTTAATATATACGTAGCGGTTTTTTTAGAGCTCAGTTCCACCAAGAATCCAGGGAAAGTTTTTCGAGTTTAAACTTCCGCATACTTTTCGTCACCATTTCCCCATTAAAGTCGATTTCTTCCTTTTCTTTCTCTGCCATACCATTTCTTGATTGGAGAACAGGCATAGTGTATTGGGGCAACATACCATGTCTTGAAGAAACTTCGCCAAATGGACCGGTGGCTTGTCCACTCTCTGTGTATCTACCATAGTATTCTCCACCTCTTATCTGATCTCACGATCTAATATGCTTTTCCACATTGGATTCTCCACTTCAAAACAAAGCCTTTGAAAAACTTTAAAGGCATCCAAAAAGCTTCCGTCTTGGAACTAAGTAAGTAGAGATACATATTATCGTGAATAATCGTCTAATGAAGGTGATGAATATTTTTCGAACCATTTTGCTCCATGTTTTTTTGGCAACAAATATCTGTATGTAATGAATTTCCAAATAGGTTTTGTGTCTCCCTCTTTTTTGCAACCCTTTTTTTTTAGACCTTTGTGCAGTTTTGCTTACACCCTTTTATGCAATTCACCAAGTCCTTCAAATCCAGCAATCCAAAGTTACTAAGTAACCCCCCTTCTTTTTTGACCCAATCTTTTTAATTAATATCTCCCTCAATGAGATATGAGTCCCCAATCTCGGTGCCACACCACAACATAGGAGATTCCTCATTCACACCCACAACTCGTTTTAAAAATGCCAAGTACTAAATAACAATGCCCAATAGAATTATAAGCAACATCATTTTTGTAATTGATAGAGAAAAGACCATCAGACAAATGTACCATAACCATAACTTCATATTTAGTAATAAACTAAAACCAGATCCGAAAAATAAGGAATAATAACCCATTAGGTACAAGTCTTTGAAACTTGAAATCAAAATTCCTAGAGAAATTGGAACATAAAAGGTCCGTTTTTTCTCTAAATTCAAAAATAAATTACTGACTGCCTTAGAACTAACTGCATGTGCATATCTTCCACAATGTGAACTCATCTTTTACTCATCTGCCTCCCTGAATAGATGTATTGTTCACTTCCCACTCTGGCCTCCGTCAGGTTTTTGCATACCCTGTAAGGAAATTGAAACATGGATTGTAGAAAAGAAACCAGAATCAATCCACCATGTGTTTATGATTAACAAATTAACCATATTAGATTCCATAACATACAAATTGAAAAAATTGAGTACCTTTTCTTGTCGAGCCCAGCTTTTAAAATTTGGAGCAATCTTTTTTTCTTTCAGGTGCCTTTTTCTTTTCTTACAGAAGAAGCAACTTTGAACCACTCCTTCTTTAAATGTCTGGCTGTGCGGAATCTTGCCCTTATTTTGGCTGTGGGAGGATCCTTTTTTTCCTCTTTTTTTTTTCTCTTCTTCTTCTTCTCTCTACTCCTCCTCTTTTTCTTCTTTCCTTGAATATTAAAGTTCACCTTTTTTCTTTTTTCTTTTTTTTCCGCCCCCTCTTGCCATTCCAAATGAAGAGAACTCTCCTGCAAGAGGTCCACACCTTTATGTTATCACCTTCTTTAATTTTCGAGATATCAATTTTAACATCAGAAATATGTGTAGGTTTTTGAAAGTTGAACAACTGCAAAGGTTTTTAAACATACATGCCTTCATTAACAAAAATAAGAGACTAAAAACAAAAATGTCATGTTTTTTATAAAAAACACCAAATGTAATCATGTTTTAAATTTATGAATCTTAGTGGACATAAAACCTTTTGGAAAACTTGCCCTGTGGGCTAAACGTCTATTCAATTAGATTCATCTCTTAATAACTTTAATGATAAACTATCAAATTATGTTCCGTTTTTCCCTTAAATACCTTGTTGGGTTAGATGCAGAAATATAATCTGATATTTCCCTCCTAATTTAAATGCGTATAAATTTAAAAAAAAATTCTATTCTCTGTGGGTATAAGATTTTATTATATCACATATGATTAACTTACAATTAATGTTTTTATTTTTCTATAGTGATCCTTAAACAACCTTATATATTAATTTTAATTAATTAAGGATGCCTGTTGCTACTCCCTCTAATTAATAAAAATTATAATGGACCACTTAAACATTAATTAATTTCTTTTAGCCATATTATTGCATGAAACTTATGCAATCTTCCATGAATTTAAATGTAAAATGTACTTAATATTATTTAACGTTAATATTGCATGTATATAATAAACAATAATTATACAAACAAATAAATATATAAGCACATAACATTCATAATTAAATTCATAGAGGTCCCCCAGCATTAGAACACATGTATATCAACCTTCTAAACCGCACAAAGACTTCTGGCATGCATCATTCCTTTTTTTTTTTTTTTTTTTTTTTTAATTATTTAGGTAAGATTTATTATAAATAAATTTTGAATGTTACAAATTACTTTCCTTGTAGCATCGTAATCCTTTAACTAAGTCTTTTGTTTTCCTAAATCTTAATAGGTTTTAAAAGAATTATGTTTTTTACAAGAAAGAAAAACCCAACATAAAGTTTAAATATGTTTTTTTTCTAAACTCATCCATAACTTCTAAATACAAGCACGTCCACTATTCACATGCCATAACGAAAGACTACATAAGGAACAGGTGATAAATCCCTGGAGATATTGGACCAAGCAAGGTCCACCTTACTAAATCACAAAGTCCCGTAGCCCCTTTTTTTTTATTTTTTTTTTTTTTTTTTTTTTTTTTTTTTTTTTTTTTTTTTTTTTTTTTTTTTTTTTTTTTTTTTTTTTTTTTTTTTTTTTTTTTTTTTTTTTTTTTTTTTTTTTTTTTTTTTTTTTTTTTTTTTTTTTTTTTTTTTTTTTTTTTTTTTTTTTTTTTTTTTTTTTTTTTTTTTTTTTTTTTTTTTTTTTTTTTTTTCTTTTTTTTTTTTTTTTTCCCTTTTTTTCCATTTTTTTTCTTTTTTTCTTTTTTTTTATTTTTTTTTTTGTTTGTTTTTTCGCTTTTTTTTTTCCCCTTTTTTTTTTTCCCCCCCCTTCCCCCTAAATAGAAACCCATGATTCTTTTCTTCACCTCCGGAGCCAAAAAATTACGCTCTTCAAATCCAAAAAAACCAAAGATTAGAAATCCAATTTTTTAATTGATTTTAAATCTTTTTTTTTCATCAAAACAAAGATTTGAGAGTAAGAAAAATTACATAAACATGCATAATTTTCTAAAAGAAATTGTAGAGACCAAAATATGCAAGGCAGAGTTAACATAGCTCTGATATACCAAAAGTAAATGAAGATAAAGCGATCTAAACATTTTTAACTCCAACAAACATATTAAAATTCGATTAACGGCGGAAGCATAAATCGGATAATCGAATCGAAAGAACGTATACCTCCCCCCCAAAGCCATTGCTATTCTGTGTTTTCAGTTTTCGAAAAGGACTTCTAAATCCTTTTCTCTTCTCCTTCACTCACACTGATGGTGAATAATTTTAAATCTAGAATGAAGAGCCAGCTTTAGGAACCTTTTTGAATAACTCGCCTGCGTGTATTAAAAACGTCCTTTCCCATCAAAGTCATTTCTTTTTAAAGCGTAGAAAGTAGGAGATGTTTTCATTCCAAAAACTGCAATTTAAAGCCATTCTTAACCCACGTTCCCTGATTTGTAGATTTCAAAACTAGTTTGATGTAGTTTAATCCACGTTTTCAAACGTTCCCCTAAATTTGTGGATTTCAAACCTAAGTTGATGCAGTTATCTATATCCTAGATTTTTGGTGGAATATTATTGACTCACATTGAAAGTCCATGAAGTAGAAATGAAAACTAACATATCTTGAATGGTATTTTAATAAATCCCTTAACAATATCTAATAAACTTTTTTCCTCTTATTTTAGGGTGGGCTTAAATGCAAAAGTTGCAAACACCATCAAGCACCATTATGTTAAAAAATCCATGGGCCTATTAAAAATATAATACAATCATGCATATAAATAAATGCAAGATACAGTGGCATAACAAGCATTATTACCAACCATTTTTCCGATTTGCAATCACGAAATTATAAATGATCAGATTCCTGTTACCCTGAGAACAAACAAAAAGAAGGAGTAAGATTTACCAAATATATAGCTGGGTGTGAGAGAGAATAACGAATACCCTCTCCTCAAAAATTTAATTTTATTGCAAAAAGAAAAAGGAGGACAATATGGACATGAAGCTTATTTGGATGGAATTTAGGAAGGGATTTATGAGAAAAATAAAAAAAGACGGGGGACTTTTCTTTTCTCTTCATAACCCACAAATCCATGACCAAATACAGCATTCATGAAACGATCCTACACATAAAAAACAACTATACAAATCAAACCGTATAGTCTCTACTGGAACCGCTCCACATCCCATGCAAAGCCAATGGCAAAGTAAATATAGAACAAAATATAAACCAATGAAACACCATTGTAAATCTCAAAAAATATCATAAACCTAGCTACCGAATCATAAATCCAACGAAATAAACAGTGCTGTAAATTTAAACCTAATCGTTAGAGAAAAACAATAAACAATTATTAGAATAAAATTAAACCCCTGTTTCTTCTTGCATAAAGATATGCATGAACTTATAATCAGGCATACCGATGGGTGTCGTGAAGAATTAATATAGGCTTGTTAGAATCGAGCATAAGTTCAGACATTCTCTCCATAAACAGTGAGGGCTGTATGTATTGATTGCAATTGCTTCGTTTTTTTTCCAGCCCTTTACGTGACACTTGTGAGATACACGGATATGCTTCTTTCGGGTCCTGATTCTTCAGTAGTCATCTCTCCTCGCAATTCTTACATCCTCCTCCGACAAATCTCATAGGAACCAAATTCTTCCTCTTCTTGGCAAAATCTTCTGCCGCCCATAGAATCGATTCATCTTAAGCGCTCTCTCTCTTCAAGCATCTTAGCGTCGCCGCCAAGCCATTCCCGACGGGGTGTCTTGCGAAGGTTTCTTCCACTGCTGTTATCTTCTCTATGGTTAGAGGGAATATTATTGAACCTACTCCCCCAATACATAGCTCACCTCTCAAGCCCCTCTCTGCACACAGTAAACATGAGGTGTGAGCCAGAGTGTAATCCCCCAAAGATTACATTTCTGCTCCGCCTGTTTTCCTCTCTCTGGCGCAAACCTTCTCAATTATAGTGGCTCAGAAGCAGAGAAAATGAGCTCAGCCATGAGCTCATGCCCACCATTGAGACTTTCGAGGAAGAGAGGTGCCTCCATCTTGGACTTCTTCGGCAGCCTCTTCTCTGAACAGAAACTGTCAGAGCCTCTCTCTCTTCTTGCTCTTCTCACTCTTCTGCTCTTATCTCTTTCTTCTCTGCGCAATATGACATTATTCATATCACTATTCATATGGGCTTGGGCCTTCTCTTGGCTATTGGGATGGTTCTTGGGCTCACGGGTTGGGCACTTCAAATTTCTTCATTGGGCTGGATCCCAACAGGGTATATATAGCATTAGGTGGTTTCCTTTTCAACCATGATCAAGAAAAAAAGATATCACCGAGATTTCGGGGAAATTGCTTCTGTGAAGTTACGTTGGTGGAGTAGTTCAATAAATTCGGGATTGCCCCTCAACGCCCATGATTTGATTCCATACAATTCTGCAGATTGTTAAGGGAAGGGTCCCAGATCAGGCCAACTCACGTTTAATGATAAACGATGCAGTTTCATTAAAATGACGCAACCAAACAATGTCAACCACACCTGTAATCTTCGGGCCAATAGATTTCCTATTTCAAAAGCCTTGTCATAGCATGGGTTATTACAAATGAACCCTTCAAACTATCCATTTTTTTATTATATACCTCGTAAACTCAAAAAAAAATTTAAGTCACCAAGTTACAACCTTTCTTAGTTGTAAATGACTAATTTCCCAGACATCCCCAAAATATTTGAAAATAAAAATGACCAAAGTATAGTTGGGGAGGTGTCTAGAAATTTAAGGCATTTTTATACTTACAAACATCTGCGGTAATGGCAATCTCCAATGGATATCCACTCAATATTTCATCCAAATCTATTTGGACCAAAATAAGACATAGATAAATTTACCCCTTAAAGGCCTTCACACTACATTGACTATCAACTTTGTATTATGAGATCTGGCTATCCAGTGGAGAAGAAAAAAAACAAGGGGGGGATGGATGTCGGTGGATGGTTGGTCAATTGATGGCGTAGGTGAACAGGGGAAGGAGGCAAATGTGGGAACGACGGCTAATTAATGGTGCGAGGTTAGAAGCATGGAAGGGTGGTTAGTAGAGAGGACATGAATATATAAAAAAAAAATGAGGATTGGAGGGATTGGTTTGGGTTTTTGTCGTATTTTAGTTTTGGGATTTGAGTATTTTGGTGTTTGGACTTGGATTTGTGGATTTGGTTTTTGAGTTGAGTGATTGAAGTAAGACCTGAATAGGTGATTACTGTCACCATCCATCCAATATTAACGAAAAGTTGGCGGTGGATCAATCTAGAAAAAACATTTAAAAAGTAACTTTAAGGCCGAAAGTGAAAAAAAAAAAAATGATAAACCTAAGGAGATAAAGTTACTTTACCTTGATTTGCAGATATGGAAGAAAGAAGGTTACGTCTGTACGGGGAATTTTAGTGGAGCGTGCGGTTTTAAACTTCTAAAGGTAGCTATTGTGACGATGGCATGAATCTAAGACTTTTTTGTGCATTCTAACCGGCATATATAGCATCAAATGCATGGGTGAGGAGTGAGAAGTTGACTAACTAACTCAACAAATCCGGATTCCCCGTTGAATGGGTATTTTTAGGATATTAAAAAGCGAAAAAATGACGAAATTAAAATAAGAAACGTTTCGGTTTCAAAATCACTCGAGGATTTGGAGAAAGAGGAAAAACGTTTTTTTTAGTAAAGAAAATAAGGAAATTTTGAGATGGGTCCAGTTCTGTTTCACATGGGTAGTTAAAAAAATATATATTTTTTGAACAGGAAAAATGA
Source organism: Actinidia chinensis (assembly GCA_009663005.1). NCBI lineage: Eukaryota > Viridiplantae > Streptophyta > Magnoliopsida > Ericales > Actinidiaceae > Actinidia > Actinidia chinensis. The sequence continues at coordinate 1,974 of VIGQ01002288.1, read as the reverse complement.
GAAATATTATTTTGTAACAAGAAAACTGAAGAAAATATTATTTTTTGTTAACAAGAAATGAACGGTTATTTTTTGTAAAGAGCAAAAAGGAATTGATTAAAACAAGAAACTTAGCTGGCTCTCGTATTCGGCCAGGTGGAGATTCAGAAAGAAAAATATTAACGGAATTATATGATAAGCCCCAGAATTTGGTCTTGATAGCAAAGTAGACCCTGATCTGTTAATGTTTCAAATTAAACCTTAGATTGTTAAGTTGGTCAAATTCAGACAACTTCTCCTATGCAATAGGATGATTTTGTCAATTCACTTACCTTATTATCTTTTTTCATTTTTCCTCTTACCAATCACCACCAAAACCACACCCGTACACTTCCGCACTATGTTGCCACTGTCCCCTTATTCCATTGTTTTCATCCCAACCTCCTCCACACCCCCTCAATGACTCCCATGGTTCACAAAGCAAATCAAGTTTTTGAATTAAATTTAATAATCCCCTTACACAAAAAGCACATTGAGGATATATCTGGTACCAAACCTCATCACGTAATGTTCTTTTGCTCTATTCTATCTCCAGTATTCATTATAGGCATTCATTGGGTCGTCTTCTCCAACTTAAATCATCGAATGATGAAAAGAAGAAAATCACAAAAATAATATATATCTACCATACACAAAATATTGTTATTCAATTCATTGAGATTATGACCATAAAAATCTCACCATTTTAGTAAATCAAAATGACTACATTAAATGTACATGTTTATTAATTATATTGAAATTAAGAATATAAGAACTCATAATAACGAAGTGCACTGTGTCTATAAAAACCAGTAAGTACAAAAACAATCTCTCCAATATGATCATGTTTAATACACACAAAGTATCATAATCAGTTGAAGTTACATCACTTTCCGCAATCAAGACAAGCCTGCTAAAATATTATGCTACAATCCCACCGATGGCTTGTCCAATTTCATCTAAGAATGTAAACTCTAAAGACTTTATATTCACAAGTGATGATGATTAAACTCTTCCGCTAGTAAGCCATACTCTACACACTAAATCGTTTTACTATGTTAAAAATGTTCAAAAAGAACGCATGCACAACAATAATAATACAAACATTGACCACATAAATTCTCATTAAAATAAAATAACAAATTTATAAATAAATAATTAGTCAAAAACTAATCCCACTACCCAAAGTTATGATTTTTAGTATAAAAATCTAACACTTACAAAGTCGTGAACATTACTTTCACTTATGCTTAACCAAAATAGCGGTCCTTTATTTTGGATCCAGTGGTAGGCAATGAGAATGAGGTTTTATCCAATTACAATTGAAGATAATCATATCTGTTTTCTAACGGTGGGAGAACTGTAATGGGGATCTAACTATAATTTTGTATTTTGTTGGGGGATTAGTGCAAGGATAAGAATCCTCAGGGACGCGTTTGTCAAAAGGCAGCGGGCGAATACCCGTGTTTTATTCGACATCTCTCTCGCGGCAGCTACATATTCTGACTTCTGAGCGTTTGAGACGAGGAGAGAGAAAGGAAGGGCGAGAATACGCAGAGATCTCTTTCGCTCTTGCACTCAGGTAAATTCCACCTCTCTCTTTCTTTCTCTCTCTCTCTCTTCCTGTAAACATAATTTATGTATGTAAATGCGTATGTGTATGTATTTTCTTTGAATCTAGGTCGTTGGAATCGAATTTTGTGGTTAGTTTTGGGTCTCTGTTTATACGTCGAAGATTGATCTTCTCAATCAGGTTCTTTTCTTTTCCACGTTGAATTTGTCTACCACTTATTAGATCTGTATGCCTTTAGATGCCAATGTTCGGATGATGAATCGTTGGAATTTCGTAGTTTTGACAAATCTTTCGATTCGTCGAGGCTGAATTGACTATATTTTAGATCTCTTATCTTTACGTTCAAATGTTAGGATTGATTGATTCAGGAATCATACACGCAT
>VIGQ01002286.1:12500-13545 GCA_009663005.1 Actinidia chinensis | reverse complement strand
ATAGCTAAAATGGGGTATACTCGACGGCGATGGATGCGATCACGGAGTACACGGGGCTGTCACCGGGGCGTTCTTTACGATGCCGCCATGATGGTGGTGGTCTACAGGTGGTGTGCAGTAGTTGTGCCCGGGCCTGGGAAAAGGAGACACGTCGCCGTATGAATAGGGCCAATGCTACGCCTCCGACGAACCTGTACAGTTGGGATGTCACCGAGGAGGAACTCAGAGCTACAACGGTTCCATCCTGAAAAGCCCCTTTTGATGCGCTAATCAAAGGCCATATTTATGACGTTTCTCGATCTCGCGTAGTACTTGTTATTTTCGTATCATCCTGTTTGGTTGCCCTTAGAAAGCTAAAGAGAAAATTATTGAATCCAACGTACATTGGGAAACCAAAATTTGGAATTTGTCCTGTTTTCTTTCTTCTTTCCATTTATCTTCCCTCGGTATAGTAGAATTTTGATATTGAACCATGGACAAACTCGGATTTGAAGGATAAATTTGATTAAAAGCTCCATGATGATAGAGTGGTAAATCGAAAAGGCACAAAATAGCCATGGAAAATTTTGAGAAAAAGAAAATGATAAGAGCGAGGAAGTGCATATCCAACCCTTGCTCAATCTTTGACTAATTGACAAATGTAAATTGATTACAAATCCTCGTACTTCATTTCCTTTACCAAACTTCATCTAACCCAAAACACAACTTTTGCCACAACTTTTCACTCACTTTTTCCAAGCACATAGCTTTCACTAAAACTTGATACTTTCCAATTTTACTCAAATGTGAGTTGTTAAGGCTTCATTTAAATTATCGATGGAATCTTTTTACCTTAATTTAAGTGAAAAACATAAGTTAGGGCAGGAGATGAAATTTGTCTTTTTCTTGATTCTGTTCTATTTGCTTGTTTTCGTCTGTTGAAACTGTTGGGTAGCGTAGAAAACAAAAGAAAAATCATTGAACCACCTTATGCCATCTCGGCCCTGCACGACCTGTACATAAATCTGAGCGAAAACTTAGTTGATATGAATCATTCCAATTCTAT
>VIGQ01002286.1:0-10000 GCA_009663005.1 Actinidia chinensis | reverse complement strand
GCCCTCAATCCCGGGCCTCTCCTTGCTCTTCTTTTCTGATCTCTCTCTGTGTCCCGAGTCAGCTCTAGTTTTCCCTCGCTCAAAAACTCCAGCAACGACAAACATCGCCTTATACAAATTCTACTCCCTCCTCTCAGAGTCGTTTTTTTCCAGATTTTTTAATGGTGGGGGACATATTCATTGCGTGTGTATGTTTGTAGTTGGCAGTAGTGAAATTTAAATGAAATTGAAAATGGACAACTCTTTCTATCAATCACACAATCTCTCTCGATGATTCACGTGGTCCTGCATTAGAGAACGTTGCGATGAGGAGGTGAGGGGAGAGAAGAAGAGAGGTGAAGGAAAGAAGTTTCTACAGTGGGGCCCCGGCTTTGGTGGGGGTGGAGGAAATGGGAGCGAGGTTGGTTGGAGGAAGGTGGGAGGTCGAAGAATTAGGAGAGCGTGAGAGAATTTTTTTTTTGGGGGGTGGGTGGGGTGGGGTGATGGCAATCAAACGAGCAAGATGAGGGAGAGCAATGTGGCGGTTGGGCTGGGGATGGTGGTGTGTGGGGTGAGTCCTGTGGGCTGTGGTTTGGCTGATGACAGTGATGAAGTAGACGTTTTTTAGGGGGTAGAGTTATGAAGGGAATAATGCTAGGACTATATTAAATAACAGAGATTCAGAGGGCGAGCCTAATTTTGGGGCTGAGAGACACTAATAAATCCAAGGATTGGATCTTCCCGGATTAAATACCATGATCCTGACAACATAATTTTAATTAATGAATGTTTATCTACTTAATGAAACTACAGAATTCCACAATTCTTTCCCCTTACATTAAAATTTTGATTCTCTATATTTTAAAGTTTATTTTCAAATTGAAATTAAAATTTCTCTCTGAAACTCTGTCTAAAGGCTAACCAAAATTGATAATACAGGGGAGCTTTGTGGAAAAAAGAAACAAAAAAAGTATCCCCAACAGTAGAGGCATATGTATAAGTTTTTAGAGTGGGGTGAAGTGAATAAATTGTACTATGGACTAGTGGCATTTTTCAAAGTGGTTAGGTGAAGGGCCGTTGCCTCTGTGGGCACATGCTAGCTCTGCCCCTAAGAAAAGGAAAGTTATGTAAATTCATAGTGGGATGTGGTTCTATTTTGACTTACAAAATACAAAGAAACTAGCATCGTGTGGCTTTAAAGCAATAATACTGGTGCCACTTCCTGTCATAAGTAGGCCTACTACCGGCCTTATGCACAGCAGCGACCTGGAATGTAGCTCTTGTGCGGAAAATTTGGTTATTTTTAATTATTCGATTACTCTACACTTTGAAACGTGTTTAGAAGCTAAGTTTTATGCAATTATGTGTGGATGTTTCCCGGTCCTTGACAATTTTTCTTTGCTGATAAAACTTCCGAGCAGTGAGATCTTCTTTTTCCATATTTTCTTCTTGTTAATTAGGTTAGGGTTTTCTCTACAACCTAGGAAGTTTTTTTTATTTTTTTTATTTTTTTTATTTTTTTTTAATGTGGTGGATGGGGGTCGAGATGTGGTGCTGATGTGGTGCTATTGCATTTGAGCGTGTCTTTTCATTAAGTGGGAATAAATTGATGCTCACCATGAATTCCCATTTCCTTGTTGATTCTTCCCTTCTGTTCTTTGGTTCTTTCTTTTCTCTTTTCTCTTTTGCGCTCCTCCCCCTGTTTGTGAAGAGCACTTGGTCTAGAAATAATTGCAGTGATGGAACTCTGGAAAAACAAGGTTGTTCAGATTAAATGGATGTATGGTTAAGGTGAGCCTTCATGTTAATCTTCACAATTGATTGATCCAAATTGTCTTTCCTGAGTTTAACTAGTTATTGGAAGATTGTTTGTGGGTATGTGTACGTTTACTATGAAGAGATCTTACAATTGGCATGATTGTGAAAAATATGTTTTTTTTCCTTCTCTTTTTTTTCTTTCATTTCTTTGTTTATTTACAGGGTTGTTTTCTTGCTGAAGATCTCCCGATGGAAAAAACCTTAAAAAAGGAACGGAAAATGAGGAAACTGAATGAAAAAGCCTTCAGTTTTCAAAACTGAGAAACATAGCTTGAGAGGTTTTTGCAGTTTACTTGCATGGTGGGAATTCCTGGGAGCCTACGTTTGGAAATTCAAAACAGAGTAATGGTCATTCTTGAATTGAATATCTTATTTTTGGATTTTAGCGCCTAACAGTTGCCCATCCAAAAACGCGTTACTGATTTTTACTGGCCTTGTGCACAGGGATGTTATATGGTCCTGGTGGGGCATATGCCTTGTTTGATGGTAGGGAGCTAGCAGGGCTTGGCTCTTAATGTCATTTGATCCTCAAGACCTTACTGGAACATTGAGGGTCTCAGTGCTTCTGAGCTTGAAGTTTGCAGGACTGGGAAAATAAATTTATGGAAAAATATGTGAAGTTCGGGCAGATGGTTTTCAGAAGAAAGACTGAGCCACATCGGAAGTAGGGGATAAAAGGCACGCGACTAAGAATATAGAAGAGAAAGTGAGTGTGGAACAACGCCGACTTAAGAGTGACGAAATTTTCCAAGCAGGTAAAGTGTAGAAAAGACTCAATCCATAAATGAACTCGAGCTGAAAATAGTAGCGCTTGAATCGTTATTCAGGTTCCATTGAATTCAGATGTGTTTGTGGCTTGCAACAGCAAATGGTGGATAACAATGTGAACATTCATGTTGCGTTGGATACTTGTTTGTTCATATGATGAAGTATTTCACTTTCCTGGGCTCATTTGGGCTCAATATCGAATTAAGCGTTTGTTTTAGTTTTTCACCATGAAATGAGAATATAAATCAGTTCGTATTTGCGGTTATTAAAGCGATAATTGTTATGAATTTATTTAGGATCTGTTACCTCAATATATTGTTTTTTTTGTGATTTGAGGTTGGATTTATTGTGTGATCCATGTACTATTTCATTGTGACTATATTCTCAAGGGAGAGTATATCGTTGGAGCCTATTCGTAAACCCATTTTGTCAAGGTTTCAGATGCTTCATTTTGCATTCTTGATACACGTGCAGCCACATATTAGGCCACTGTCAATGAATTTTTTGGAGTATAATGAGCAGAACTGTCCGAAGGGTTCACTCGATTACCCACTTAATTGGCCTGGATCGAGATGCATATCTTTAGTTTCAAACCTTGCGACTGCGTCTTTTGTGTTGGTGATTGTATCATCTCATTTGTAGATGTAAGAGGTAAGGAGGCTTCTGGGGAAGGTTATGTCAGTTCTTACTAGACGTCGAGCTCATGGAAGCTAATTTGCAACCCACAATCAAGGCACATTGCGATAGTTGCCCAGGTTCATTACCTGAAGAGGTAACGCTTTTCAAACATTTGCAGCAAATCAGTAGCGACTAATAGGATTCCTGTGTTTTCCTCAACATGCGTCTTCCCGTAGTTGCTGTGCTGAAAGCCTGAAACTGCGTCTTTTTATTCGTTTCAGGTTTTTAAGTTTTTGATGGCCCATTGTGCAAATAATCTGGATGAAATTAAAGAGTTGGACGCTTGTTCCGGGTCAAAAGTGAGGTTTCTCTCAAAGTATGGGACAATCTGCCAATTTTTGAAGTCAGGGCTCTGTGAGTGTAATTGCTGCCGAAGTTTCATATTTTAGGTTTAATTTTAACCCTAAATCGGTGGAGGGAGAGAGGGTTTAAAAAAGGAGGACAAAAAATGACTAGCCTGAAGTTAGTTATTGCCTTGTTATTGCAATTGTTAATCTCAAGTATCGGAATATCTTTTGTGATTTGTTTTCAATGGATATATAAAAAAATTCGTCTTGAGCCTTGAGGCGAGGAAGAGCGTACCTATATTCTTCAAAAACGACCTTAACGATAATATGTTCATATAGTAATAGAGATGATTTTAAATACTACGAAGTAGTAGGAAATCAAATGTTTAAGCCATTGTTATCGATGTATGAATGCACGAGTGTGGAATTATGAAATCTAGCACTTTAATCTTATTCGTTTTGTATTTTTACTACCCCCAAAACTTATTTATATTATTATATTTCTTAATTAAGTATTCGTATTACGTTCAATCGTCTATTAGCAAAATGACTGTCCATTCATAAAACCGTTAGTGAATAATGATGGGGAATACCACTATGCATATTTTTTTTTGAAAGTACTATCTGCTCCCCTAAGGATATTAATTGAGTGATCAAAAAATAAGGAATGATTTCTGCACTTCAAAAATTGAATTTTGCGTTCTAAATTTGAAAGGGAGTGTAGAAATAACACGAAATATGGTATTGATTCTGCACTCCTATTGGAGTGTAGATTAATTTTCAAAAATAATAGATTTTAGACATAAGAGCATGTTTAATTAAGCACATAATAACACCGTGATAAATAAGGGTTAAGATACAATAAATAGTTAAATAAGTCAATGTGATTTATTTTTGGTCATTTAATCAATATTCTTATGGGTATATAGTAACTTATCAAAAAGATGACATATATGGTATTTCAACCACTATTTAGCTGACGTCATGGATAGGAAACATCCCCCAATCTTGCTAAACGGCTGTATTTAATCAGGGGGGCTTTGTGTATTAACCCGGAAGGAACCTCAGGGGGGTGGTTATAGTATAAAATTTGGAGACATCTGTTACAAGTTTCACAAATCTCAGGAGAGGTCAATGTCATTTTTCAAACGTCAGAGTTGCTTGTGTATTTGTATTAACTCGGAACCTTATATGTGGTCAGTTGTATTCACCCTTAGTTTAATATGAATTAATTAGTTTTCTCAAAAAAATACAGTCGTGTGGGATAGACCTCATACTTCACCCGTCCGATAACTTCGGTACGAACTTACGATTCGTACGTCTTACAAAGTATTAAAAATCAACAACACAAGTCTACTACCACCGGCGACCAAATTTTCATGAAACATAATCCCAAAAATTGGGTTGTTGCTGTGTGGGGTTTTTTTTAAATCACTCGTCCACCAAAATTTGGATTCATGAAATTATTTGAATAAATGAGTGGTACCACACCCCAAAGTGAGTGGTACAAGAACACTCATTGTGTCCTATCATAAATAAGTGGAACCGCCCTAATTAGGATTTTAAAAAAACGTGAAAACCCTAATTAGGACGGGTACCATTTATTGATGAGAGAACAAAATGGGTGTGTCTTGTACACACTCATTTTTTGGCGTGTACCTATCACTACTCAATTATTTTCTACTTCTTGTTTGCTCAGCTATTAAGATCTGTTAGCTTGCTTAACATCACAATCATCTCCTAAACTATCGCATTTTATTACTTTCACTCACTTATTTAAAAGTGAATCGTATTACCTTCTTAATTATTTAATTGTATCACTTATAACTCTTTCATCACTAATCTATTTGAAATAGTGACAGAAATAGATTATGTGTTGTCCATGTGATTAAATTAAATGCCTTTATATCTAAAAAACCATTTTTTTATAAAAAATAAGTTAATCCCTCATATACAAGTTTATTCAACCAGTGAGAAAACAAACATAATCCTTATTAATAAGTTTTTAAATAGAGCGTTGACTATTATTCTCAAAAAAAAAATAGCATTATTTAGATTATGTGAATGTATTTAATTTAAGCAACCATGAACAACACGTGATCAATTTTATCAACTATTTTCAAAACAGATTAGTAACGAAAGGTGTGGAAGTAATGCAATTAAATAGTTAAGGGGTCTATATGATTCAACTTTGTAGATATGGAGGATATAATTGATAAAAGCGATTTAATTAGGGGATTTGTGAAGTTAACCATTCAAGATAGAAATTCTTTCATTTTTTACGACGTTACGCATTCTTCCAAAAAAAAATATGAAAGTGGGATATACCCTCTTTGGTTTACCTAATACATGACACGCAGCCACCATTGGACTTTCCCAAATCCAACCTAAAAGCATCTCCAAAATGTTTTCTTTTACTAAAAAAGGCACCTTATAGGTTTTTAGTGATCGCTCTTTTTTAACGTCATCTGTAATAATACTTTCTATATTTTTCTCCATCCATTTCAAAACACTTTAGTATTATTTTTTAAAATTTTATTTAGTTTTTTTTTAAATGTGATGGGACAAATATGAAAGGAGGAGGAAAAAAAGAAGAGAGGGAAGGTGATTTTGGATAACATGACGTAAATAGAAAATCAAATGTAACACATCCCTATTTGTAATGGATGGTCGGAGAGTTCGTGAAGGATAAGTTTTCTCCAGAAAATAGAGAGGGAGCTAAGAAGTTGTTTGGCGATGCTCTAACTCTATTCCTAATGATCCGTTGATGTTGCTATTTACGGTCAAATAAAAATAAAATAAAATAAAATATAAAAAAATAAACACCAATAATAAGTGAATGAAATCAATGTAAACACTCCTTAATTTTTAATGATGTTGTCGGCGAGTTTGTCAATGTATGATTTTTTCTTCTAAATTCGGTAGGGAGCAAGAAAAAAGTTTGCGGATGCTCTTTCTATCTCCCTGGACCGTTTTGTGTTTCTACGTCAAAATAAACATATAATAATAAAATATAAAAAAATAAAACCACCAATACACTCATAGATGCTAGGAAAAAGAAACAAACACACAAATTGAATTAAACCAGATGGCACCTGAGTCTTTAAACAGGAAACAAGAGGAAATTCCTTTCTGATAAGAACATGGAAGGAACTTGTATTTCGGTGGTTATATTCAAAATCTTCTATCCCTCCACCATTCGTCCGCTCCTCTTCACACTCAATTCCAACCCACAAACCCTGGCAACCCTTCTCCTCCGCGCTCCCGGTCTTCTTTGTACCAGGCCTTCTTGTCATCCGTCCCTCTCGCTTTACCTCCAACCTCGTTCCTAAAAACCTAGCCACCCGAAACCACCATCGTTCTACCTGCGACCATCACTACTGGATCTGTAAGAGTGAGTAGAATGTTGAATAAGTGCAATGCGAGAGAGAGTAGTTTGTTGGGGTTGAAAAAAGGGAGGCAGGACAGATAAGCAAGATTCCATATCTTATGATGAAAAAATAAATTCAGGGAAATGAATTTGTTTTCCACATTCCCACTGAAATGATATTTCCGTAAAGAAAAAAGGAAAACTCAACAATACAGAGCAGGCCTCCATGGCCTGGCCAGGCCTGGATGGGACAGAGAGCAGACAAGGGCTCCACTCCCGGCTGGCAAGGAGTCCTCCTTTTTATGTCGCAAAAGCAGAGACAGGCGACCAGAGCGTGACTTCCAACGGTGCCTTATTAACAACACTCAAATCCGACCACTTCCACCACCCCCCGCCGCCTTAATTCTCCACACTCCACCTGCTTTCTCACCTCTACATCTCACCTCAACACCCGCCTTCCCTCCGCCGCTTCCCCCTCCCTCCTCTTTCCTCCTCGCCTCGTCCCCCCCCCCCCCCCGTTCGCTGCGCCGAGTAATCGTAACGTCGTCTATGTCCGAAGCCGAGACGAGAAATTAAGCGACGCTGGCTCGTCGAACCCCTCCGCTGTAGTCACGCTCCACGCAATGCTCGCCTCGCTCGGCTCGTAGCACTCGTTTCGGCGGCCGCAACGGGAGACAATCTCTGACTCGTCCAGCTCCGCCGCCGGCCCGTACGTCATTGGCCACCAGTCTTCTGGTGTTGAAGGTTTTTGCTTCTCAAGGGAGTCCTCTCAGGCGGTACATTTGATGAGTGGAGAAGCTCTCAATCTCGAACAAGTCGGAGCTAGCGTCGCTGGCAGCGTCAACAATCGGCCTCTTTGGTCGCTCGTTGACTCGAGACATAGGACTCTGCCGGAAACCCCAAGCTCGAAACGATTCTCCTGCCGGAAATGGATTCCTCCGTTGGCTGGAAAATCTCGATGGATTCCCGAGGCTGATCTTCCAGGCTGATTACTAGTGGCTGTGGGTATGCCCTTTAGTCGCCGTTTGGATGGCGGATTCAAAATTGGGAAAGAGAATCCTTTTTCCGTCGCGGTGGTGGTGGTGATAGGTGAGAAGAATAGGAGGAGGAGGAGCGATGGATTCAGATACAAAATGATTTTGGCAAGAAGTCGTCGCCTTCGACCCCCACATCCCGTTTTGTGTGTGCCCTTGAAATTTGTTCTGGTTTGTTGTTGTGTTTTTGGATTGATCCCAAGATTCGTTTTTTCGCAGGTGGTGTTGGGAGCTTTGTGGACTTGACTAGATACTGGATCTGATCTGGGACTGGACTTGCTTTGGGGGGGTCCCTTTTCTTCTACATGGACAGATTTCTTGCCCTCTCCAAAGACACTGATGTTGGTCCGTAAACCCCATTTTGGTGTAAGAAGCGCTGCTTGCTACTAGTACTACTGCTTGATCCTTGTAATCGTTATTTTCTTCTTCTGAGCATGAGTAATATTAGCAAGGTTCCCTCATAGAAACTGCACTGGAGCCCGCGGGATTCGATAGCAACCGTCTGGTGTTCCAGCTAGCTTCGATGAGGCGGTGGGCGTCGCGGGAATGAAGATGAGCTCCGTTGAGCTCTTCATTATATCTCAGCAACAATGATGATACTGAAGACACCTTGAGCAAATTCGGATCTCTGCAGATGATGAAGATCACGAACAGGATGCCGCTTATGATCATGATTAGGAGCTACGACACTGCTGATCCTCCTCCTGAATAGATAGAAAATTCTCCTCTTCTCTTTGATCTTCTGATCATCGTTGCTCTGATCATGATCCGTCTCATTGAAGTAGTTCTCGCCTGAAACACTGATCTGATCATAGTCCATCCACGATATCCTCTCCGCAAGACGTTGTTTTGGGTAGTTCTAGTCTGATCTGGTAAGATGAGAGAGCTTATAGGGAGGTGGTGGTGTTGTTTTGTGAAATAAGATCTGGTTTGTACAAAGAAATTAGGCAGTAGTAGTCGTCGTCTTCTCCATGACATCATGCTGATTTATTCTAGTGGGTTTGGCATTGAGGGTTTTAAACTATAGTTGGCCTTTCAGTTTCCATTCCTCTGTCTCACTACTGGCCAAGCAAGCAAGCAAGCAAATAGGCTTGGAAAATTTAAAAAGAAAAGGGGACAGTGGCATACATAAATGAGACTCGCGAAGGTTGCCTACTCCAATTCAGTGACCCTGCAACTGCCTTATGTAGAGACCCATCTGCTGCTGAGTTGGGTAGAATATTTTTCTTCTTCCCAAACATCAATCTCTAGCAGTGAAAAGAAAAACGCTATTACACTTTAAAGATTCTATTGAATCTTTACTACTATTACTCCTACAACAATAATGTCCAAAATAGTGTTAGTAATTTACAATAATTATAAACACGTAGGTTTTATGAAATGTATTTCCTGAGAAGATTTTTGCAAATCATATTTCTGTCGTATCTCTAATATTTCTAATAATTATTGTAGCCTAACAAGTGGGTAAAAAGTCCTGGGGCACAGTCGAGTCAGTAATTATTTGAATAAATGCTTATGCTGCCTGACATGACTGGATCACTCCTAATGAGATATTTCATGTGGGACAGTAGAACATTAATGATTATCCGTCTGAGTGATTAAAAACAGGAGTGTTGATTTTTTTTATTTGTTCAAAATTGGTGACTAAATTATCATCGTACTCAATATTCATTCAGGTTAAATGGAGGTTTTAGGTTGTTTGATGGATCGGTTGGTTTGAACAATAAAGAGTTTTTGAAACACTGCTGAATCAAGTGACCTAAATGAATACCTGACATTGTTTTTGTTTTGGCAATGATAAAACTTTGTTGTGAATAATTGAGTACAGATAAAGTGCGTGGTGCAAGGACGTTTTTTTTGCACCTCTGGTTATGTTGGGGCCGAGCTTGTAGAAGCAACCGTGAGACGATTTCTCGTGAGCGTTCTGGGAATGGTTTTTTCAACGTCAAGTAATGATAAAAAAAAATAAGAAAAGAGAGAGCAAGGGAGAGTCCTTAACTTTAGTTCTAGAAAAGAAATAAGAGAGGGAGAGGTTAATTACCGTTAATGAAGATAGGACTGCTCAT
>VIGQ01002279.1:0-17500 GCA_009663005.1 Actinidia chinensis | reverse complement strand
GCAACCACAGAATCGAAAGGACAACAGGCAGGGCGCTATATCCCATTTTTAAACTGCATAGAACAGACCAGATGCACAGTGTACCATTACCTAAAGTTCTCTTAAAGTACTAAATAAATTCAGCAGCTTTAACAATAAATCAAGACAACCGATCAATCTGGATGGTACGCAAAAACCACCTATCAGGTAGATTGGGGGATCATATTCGAAAATCAAAAGAATCCAAAAATAAATACACAAAAACACCACCACGGACGGGAGGAATAAAAAGTATATTTTTCACATCAAGTTCAATCTTCTAACATATACATACATGCAGGAATATTCCAAAGGCTACCAAAATAAATAATATAAAACTTCAAAAACCTCGATCAAACCCTGAACCCAAACAACATCAACATAACAAAAAATTGGAAAAATCAAACCTTCACGGGGCTCCAACGACTGCGAGAGCTTAAGATCGAGGGAGACAAGGAAGAAATCTGAATGTAAAACAAAGGAATCGTCGCGCTGATCGCCATTGTACGAAACCCTAGGGTAAATGCCACTAGCTGGAACTGTTGTTGTTGCAACTGGTGTTGCCGATGATCGGTTTGGGAGCGAGAGGCATGATGATTGCAGATGAAAAATTTATAGGAATGCACGGACGGCGTGTAGAAATCAATGCAAAATCTCACAGCATTCGAACGGAATTGCGATGAGATTTTCGGATTGCAGGTAACCTGATCAAGAGGAGGAAAAGATTCTCCCTCTTGCCTCAGCTCTCGCTTCGCTTAATCGATTGCTCTCTTTCTTCAAGAAGAGGAGTTTACTCGTCAGATTGGTCTTTCGTTACTGAAACCAGGACTCCTCTCTCACCGCTTTAAATATCTAAGAAGTAGCTTTTTTTCCGAAGTTACGATCCAACACTGTTTGTAAATCACAGCACAACACGTACGGCTCCGAACGGAAAAGGGGGTAATGTAGTAAATTACCCTCAGCCCGGGGTGAGATGGCAGATTGCCGAGGAGATTCTAATGCAAACCAATATGATCTGGAATACAAATTACATAAAGGACATGCCAAAATTATTGTCTCCAAACCACCTCTCCCCATGCCTGACACCAGGCACCACAGCCACCCTCTCTAGGACTGAGAAAAAAAATCGATCAAACCAATGTTCCGAACGATTCGAACGCATGGTTCAGTTCGGTTTTTTTAAAGCATGCGTTCCAGTTAGGCTCGAAAAAAAAAATAAATGTTCCTTCATAATCGGTATGTATTTTTTTTATCCAGACCATGATTAAAAAACCAAATTGAACGAGAGTTATAGGGCCAAGCCAGTGCCAAACTAAAACCTAATATCGTATCCCACGTCGATTCGGTTCAGATTTTTTTAATATTTTGTTTGGATTGTTTAGAGTTTATGCTTTTGAGATGATTTTTAGTTTATTAGTGTAGCTTAGATTTTTAGACTACGTTTGGTTGGTTTGAATGAGAGTCAGAATGACATGATGATTTGTAGAATGCTCATTTTGTTGTTAGTTTTTTATGCTCAAAATGAATAACCGATCACCACACCACAAAAGGACAATAGACATTTATGTGATTCGGCCAATAATGCCTACGTCCACTGAGAAAAAATAATAAAAAATTGTACATAGTTCTAAAAATAATGGCAATCAGCTTCGTCGCAGCTAGGGTCAAGCCTGGATTATTCAGCTCATTCTCGAAAGTGTGAGCCCTCTAATGGCCCTTTTTAGTTTGATGGCACACTTCTCTTCCTTTCAAGCAATTCAGATTTCGCCATAGCTCACTCGGAGGATCTGTGAAGCAACACAAGAAATCTACTAATGTTCGTTAGGGAATGAAGCAAGGATTGACCGCTCTGGGTACATACCGAACGCCTTTCATGAACACTTGCTTTGAACTCCTCCAAGCCCTTCGCAGCCAGGGTCACAAACATCCTGAGGGAGCATGATGGCATTCCCAGGCCAAGCAGAGTTCATTATCCCCCTCGAGTATTAGCATTTCTGACCTGTCTTCCCGAGCTCGGACGCCACCACTCCTCGAGTGGAAGCCGAGCTGCCGACACACCTTCCCCCTCTTTTTACGGGGAATCGGCCCTTCCGTAGGAAACTTCCCCTTCCTCTTGCTGCTCTGTAGAGGACGGGCGCTTGACTAAAAACTTTGTCGCTAGGCTGAGGAGGCCAAAGAGGGTCATAGTCTGGCTGATCAAGCTTGCACCCGCAACCTCCTCTTTCCCAGGGCTTGACGCTAGGAGCCATGCCAACTCTTCTTCAGAGCGTGAACCCAAGCTAACCCCTCTTAGTTGAGGTGTCTCGATTATTCCTTAGTAAGTAGGTGCAACCTTCACCATATGAAAATCCAAGGTCAAGGAGCCTCAGAATCGGGCTTTACATGGGCTCAGCACCGGGGATTTGGGGCAGAAGAGCAATATCCAGGCCAAGTCTTCAACCTGGTTAACTTCTTCTTCGTCTTCAACCTCTGTCCTTCCTCCTCGCCCCCTGCTACTTATAGCTTCTTCACTTATGGTGGCCTCTTCCCCTACCTCTTCGTTACTAGACCAAACAATGGAGAACTCGGTCCGCTTAACATGTGCCCAACCCCTTCTAAACCTCTCCCTAAGCTCTGCAGGCAACACCTTCAATCAAGTTACTGACCTCAATTGAGAGGGAATGCCTCAGGCCTCTCACGAAGTGTAGGGTGGAAGCCTCGGTTGTCTCTACCAGTCAGCTTCAGTGAGGGATGATGTGGCGAAGATTGGGATGTACTTCATGCTCGGCCAACATTTCAGCGTCTTCACGATAATTGTTCATTGCCTCGTCACGGTGACACAACGATCTGATCTCCTCCAGAAATGGGCACTAAATCCTACAACAATCAAAGCCGAGATGGAAGAATGTTAGAAACCATCATAAACAAAATAAATACAAGGATTTCTTGGAAAACCGAGGTAAAAGAAACTGAAATTAAATTTACTCTTACCCCCTACCGCCGGCCAACCGGCGGGGACATAGCCCTTGTATCTCGAAAATGGAAAAATGATCGGGGTCAGTAAGCCTGGAATCCAATTCCCCGAGACCCAACGAATCATTCGTATACAAGTCTTTGTCCGGAGCATCAATACCAACCTCGTTTGAGGCTGATTGGGCCGCTGGAGTGCAGATAAGATTACGGCTGGTGTACATTTGGATCTCAAGGTTTTTCCTAGGTCCTCACTAAACGCAGTAACACCTGAGTCTAATCCCTCGGCAATAACTATTTGCCCTCCCCCTCTCTTCATTAGAACTTCACCACCACACCGGTTCGGACAAAGTTTAATTGAGACTGGCATGAAGGTGAGACGGCCAAAGCCATGACCTTCTTCAGCAGAGGACTCAGCGGGAATTTTAGTTCGCCTGGTAGATCAACCATGTCCGGACGGTATTTGGTTGCCTTCCTTTCTTCCAATTGGCATCTTCATTGGGGGGTCTGGCCTCTTACGAGTATGTTGTCCAGGAATGTTATGGTCATATACGAACTGAGCTAGGTCGCGTGTATATACGAGCAGTTGAGCCCTGGTTCATTCCATATTTCCCCTGAAAACAGAAGCAAATTGTTGAACGAGCTCAACTACAAAATCATGACAGACGTCGGTTGCAAGCCTAGGGGAAAACAAGAGTTAACCGAG
Source organism: Actinidia chinensis (assembly GCA_009663005.1). Classification (NCBI taxonomy): domain Eukaryota; kingdom Viridiplantae; phylum Streptophyta; class Magnoliopsida; order Ericales; family Actinidiaceae; genus Actinidia; species Actinidia chinensis. The sequence goes on along the minus strand of VIGQ01002279.1, from coordinate 13,827 downwards.
CCTATGTGAACTCTAAATTCTGTCCATAAGTTCTGCCTAAAGAGGCATAGCTCATGCAAGCTCCGATGCTCATCCCAGGGTAATACTAAGTCAATACGTACCTTCTCAAACAGGGTTTGTATCAAACCCTCCTACCACCCTGAGCTAGCCCTAGTGGTAGACATGTTGGAGGGGAGAACCCCAGCCCCCGAAAATCTGAAATCGGATCGGAGGGCAACCGAGTTAGAATCCAAAAATTGTTGCCTTCCCGTTATGGTGGACGGGGGATAATAATCAAAAGGCGGCGATTTTGGGAGTCCTGTGCCCGACTAGGAAAGAATGGCGGGGTCGACTGACATTCTCAGGGACGGGTGCGGTGATAGGGAGTGGATGATTAGTGGCGAGGTGTTGTTACAAGACAGGCTTTCCCTCATTCATTATCCTAATTATTCAGCCAATTCCATGCATCTCACGATGAATGCCCTTGGATCTAGAGGCTTGACTAGCGTTTTACCATTTGATGTGTTCTGTTTAATCTAAAGGGCTTCTATACTGGTCTAGGTAATAAGCGCTACGCAGGTGCATAGAGTATTGAGAACTGTCGGTCCCACATACGACAACGCCAAAACTATTGTGGTAGAAATCTGGGATAAGCACCAACAGTCAGAATTACTCAAAAAAATAGTGTTAATTTCGGCGACCTACACAAGGAAACAAATGTCAGGTCGAGGTAACCGTTAAAGCCCCCTACGATGTGGGGAACGAGACCAGTGAAATTCGCTAGGTAAGCAAAACAAAGAATTGTATGGTATAACTCAAAGAGTGATAATATTGTTACTCCTTCCTAGTGGGATGGTAAGCGGCCTTTTATAAATAGAGAATTTACAGACATGTGAAGAGATCACGTCGTAATCCATCGGGTGATCAAATAGAAAAACCGTGCTAAGGATCGCGGTGTAACAGGTGGTAGAGGCCAACTAGACATGTCAACGACTATAGGAGACTAGTGGAGAGGGAGCGCTCATGTTTACCTCAGCTTAAGATGGTGGCGAGATAAAAACTTGGATTGTCGATGTGGGGGACGTCGGGAGGGAAGGATGGTGTTTCAAGAAATCTGAACACACAAAGTTTTTTTTTGGTAAGCAAGAGACATTGGCCAAACATGTCTTCTGCAGACATCAAGGAATGTTACCTCGAGTCTTACGTGGGTGAGGATTTGACTCATTCACAGGACTATTTGAATAAATCTATGGTGGTGTCCCCTTCACATGTTATTCCTCCTACATCCGTCGCATCATGAACAATCATAACACCACCACATTCACCGTTACTTTTAGTTGTGTTTGGATTAAGAATTTAGTAAGAAAATAAAATAAAAATTGAAAGAATCGAAAGAATTCAACAATATTGGACCATTTGATCCTCTAATTTTCATTTATTTTTATTTTACCCCACATAATTCTATCCAAACACGCATTAGCACGCAGGTAGGAAACATAGCATAATAAGCTTTGTTTAGTTCTTCTTCTCTTCTTTGGAATGTGTACAGAAATTTAAAGTTGATGAACTAAAGAAGTAAAAAATTGTTGAAACCATCTTGAGTAATATCTTTAGCCCTCATCCCATAAGGCATGCATAGGCATTAACTATTGAACCTAGATAAGCTAGATCAATATATTGGATTAATATAAACCTTAACACCTCCATGCTATTGCTATATCGCATAAAAAAAATAAAAAAAATCGTGCCATTTACAATGCAACAGAATGAAGAGAAAACTCCACTGGTGTTAAATCATCCATGACCAATTCATTAGTCAAAGGGAAACGACTTGTTGGAATTACTGTACTTTACCTGAGTATCAAGTTTCTTGCCATATGGGAGAAAGTTGTTGATGCCCACCTGCAAATAAATCAAGGGAGAACAGCAGAGGAGCCAAGAAAATTAACATAAAAATCCGATAAATAAATATAAGGAAAAAAAAGGCTCATAAGCTCAAAACAAACATTAATTTGTATTTAATGTTACACAACTTTATTAATTCTTTTAAATGTGACATATTGCAAACAATTAGTGAAAATAAAAAAAAAATTAAATCAAAAAGGTGAAATTTAATAACGGTTTACACGAGAAACTATTCATCCCCTCATGAGCAATTGTTCACAAAAGATTTCCAAAAAGCTTAGAATTGAAACCACTGCAACAAGAAAAAATTTGATCTTCACACGGATTCTATTGTGCTTGAGTTTAATTTGTTTTGTTGCAGAAACAAATTTGATGCTGTAATTGACAAATTATCAATCAATTCTCTCCAATAAAAAAAGAGTACAAAGTGAATAAAGCGTGGATTCCAGATCTATCGTATATTAAAAAGAAGTGATAAAAGGCTATAAGAAACAAATACCCTCAAATGAGAAACATAACTATGCATCAGTAGGAGAATAGAGAATCAAAAAACAGTACATTACATGACAAATACCTTCTAAAATTTCTGTATAAAACAGCATTACTCCTCTTAATTATCGTAACAGAGATAATTCTATATAACATTTACTTGATTTGCTACTCACTCCTGCACACTTTGAGTTGAGAGAGCCGGCATCGTGTATAAAATAATAACCACAGCAATAGAGAATGACTGTAAAGCTGACAGTTGATTTGAAATGAATTAAATCCAAACCATCATGAATATCCACCATTTTCATGCTAGGTGAGCCTTGCATGAAACCCGCAAAATTAATTGGCCATGGTCATCTCGATGTTTGATGCAAAAGGCAAGTTGCTATAGGATATTCAACAATATTTTCTTTTTCGATACGCAGAAGATTGAAAGATAGTGATTAGAGTTATACAAAGAACATACAAATAATGTGGTCACTTGTGGCAGCCCTTTTAGCAAGCCGTTGGATAATCAATCATTATCCAGTGCCAATGCAATGGTTGGCATGCTATAGTTTAAAATGCCATAAATTGGCAAGTGTTGCACCATTATTGCAGAAATACTATTTCTTCTATTTTCCTCACAACATGCAAAAATTGAAAATGTTGTTTGTGGTCCCATCAGGAGAGAAATAGAGAGAAATGGAGTAGCAAAAGTGGCATTGGCACAGCATGGAATTGCCATTTGTGGCAACCCTTTTAGCCAGCCGTTGGATAATCAATATTTGGGTGGAGTTGCTACAATATGGGCCACCTCCATTCGGAAATTAAACAAAAGAGTAAAAGGAACTTGATGAACATGTATAAATAATTCAACGACTTTCCTTGGCATATTCTGCTCGGGATGAAAACGCTTGCGTGGTTGGCCTAGTGTTGAGTACCGTGCTTGGACATCCAAATGTCCCAGCCACCACAGTCGCAGCCCCCACCAGAAACTCCATCTCCTGATGAGCTAGAAGGGCAAACCATTTTTGTTTCTTGCTGCTATGAAAACGGGCTGGGAGCTAGAACGTTCATACTTTAGAGCACTCCCCCAAAACATTCACAGGGACAACACTAGAAGGTGAGGTTTCCATAGATGCCAAAGGGCTGACTAGTCTCAAAAAAATTTTCTGAGAAATTTTAGACCCAACCCTCCAGTTTCTGACGCTTGATGACTTTCCACCACATATGGTCTTTCACGGCAATGGCAGCCACTCAAGATTTAGTGGGGGGGGGGGAGAAATTAATTTGAAAGATTGGATGTACCCAAATAGGTTGGGATTATGTATGTATAGAGAGCACGGATTCCAGAGAGTTTTCAAGTATCACACGTGTCCCCACAATTTGGAGGAGGTTCTCTCCCCCACTGACTGACTAGTCTGAATACTTCCACCATCTCTTTGACAATCTTTATTATTGTTAGAGTTATGGGTTGAAGTTTGGATTCGCCCAAGGAACTCTCATCAGTCCAAAATAAAACAAAACTCAGTCTCCGAAGTTTGTGAATTATTTGGACATAGTGAAAAGTGGTAGATACCTCTATCTTACCCAAAGATCCCAACTCATTCCAATTGAACCCATGTTTCCTTTTTGCCACCTGACTCTTGAATGAAACAATACATAAATCGGACCTTGTCTTCTGGTGACTCATTCTTAAAAAAGGTTGCTTCATAACCTCTGTCTGTTCCTCTACAGAAAGACGTAATGAGGTTCATGTGCGCTGAGCTCCCTGAGTAGTAACACGAGTGAGACTGAAAAGAGAGTGAGTGATCCGAAAAGGTAGAGTTTGTGCTTGATAGGAACCAAGGCCTTTTGGTACACAAATTCAGAATAACTATCATTTTCACCTTACCACCGTCTTCTTTTCTAGATTAGTGATGAACTGATGCTGAACCAACAAGCCGATGTTGTAGTATCTATTAAATTCTGTTCTCGCAAAAGTGATTTCAATCTCCCTCACACCAAATTTGGGACGAAGAGAGGCTTTTCCAAGTTATAAGACTATTGCCCCCAGATATCGATCGACAATTCAATTCTTCTGCAGGGCTTATAACCAAATTTCCAGCCCCGGCTACCAATGGGCTTCAGTGACTAGGTGAGCTAAATCACAAGCAAGTAGTTTTTTTCAAAAATTCAGCGAACCAAACTATCAGAAAAAACCCATATTGATGAACCCAATTCCTAGGAGTATTGATGACAACTCCTTTTGATGCGCTCAGTATATCAACTCGAGGCAACGCCGACAATACTTCTCATCAAGACTAATGATATGCTTTGGTACCTGCTTCCCCAGCCGCGAATATGTCGATGAATGATTCCTGAAGAAAATTTCACCCCTTCGGCATTTGTTCACATTTTAATGCCAGAAGGTCCCAAGAGTTCAGCTTTTTCACATCCTTTGGGGAACACTATTGTCATGTACTATTCTGTCTTTGTCATGATTCAGCTGTCTCAATCTTTTCCTTTTTATCGTATTTCTCTGATTTGACAGGTGTAATTTCCATTCTTCCGTCTCCAACAAAAGATAGAAGATCAAATGTCACATCATTTAGTTCCATCCCTACCTCCAATTAGGTTGGGGACACACACACCACAAAAAAAAAAAATATGCCATGGACCTATGTTCCCTCAAACTAATCTGAGAGTAATCTGGAAGAAAGAGAGATGATTGACAACTGATGTATTCATAAAATATTTAATAGTGGCAGGTGCTTTTACTAGGAAGACTCAAATACAAAGGAAAAGAGGATGGGAGACTTACAAGGAGATCTGGGTTGTTGGTTCTGTTGGTCGGAAAGTCATGGGAGAGGCAGGCTAGTGAAATTATTATACTGCTACCTCGTAGCAGTACTAAAGGAAATCAATATCACTAAAGCAGCAATCCGATCAACATCAAAGTGGCTCTCATTCAAGCCCTTGGATTTTAGTGCTCTCAAGACAATATAATAAGAAAGACACTACCATACTATCATTGAAACTTTTCTTTGGGTGGGAGGTTAACAAACATGGAGTTCCCATTATAAACCACGCATAGTCTAGGAAGAAGATAAGAAGCTGCAACAAACTATGCCAACATAAAACATTAATCTTATGTTAAAAATATACTAATTTTAGGCATAAGCCACTTATGCTCTATCAAGGGACTACATGATTCATGGGAAAAGTTATTACAAATATGAAGACCCATATGTTAATGAAAAAGAGAATAGAGAACTTAAATCAGGGGCAATCTCAAATTCATTCCTCTTTTTTTGGCCCCCAAAGTCAATTTTTAAGGAAAAACAAAATCGGAGAAAACACCACACGAACAGAACCACCCACCAAAAAAGGAGAGTTTTGGCCATGAATGACCACAAAAAATTAGTCCCCAATTTGGACCAAGAAATGTTCTCACGAATTCACAAATCGCATGTACAGATTCACTTGGTTATATGACCACACACACTAGTGAATCTTAATTCATTATTTGAATTCAGTAAGTTTTCTGGTGCCAAATTTTCGAACAATAGCAGTGTTGAATGACACCAAAATACGATTGTTATTGATTTTTTGAATCTCTAGGACATCTTCCCAAACATCCAAGTACCATTAATATGACAAGAACTGCAAGAATACTTGTATGTCATATACAATGTTGTAATCCAAAAACCTAGGGTAGATTCCCATACAGTCATACCTGATTACTGGTATGGATGACAAGTTGGCAACAAAGAGAACCCAACACAATTCAGAGGAGAGTGGTTGCGCTTATATCCAAAGGAATACCGCACTGTATGGGGCGGGGACCATCCTGGACTTTTGAACTTTAGGAGGAACCTGTGGAGAGAGAGAGAGGAGAGTGGTGACGTTTTGAGTATTCATTTTTCAACATAAAAGGATTATTAACTGAAAAAGTTGAAAGACATGAGTTCCGATGAGTGGATACATCGCTTGGATGTAGCGTCAGGAATTGAAGCGTAGCGATGGTTCTAAAAGGGGTGGTTGATTTGTTATTTCTTATGCTGAACAAGGGGGATTTTCAAGAAACCAAAAGGTGGCAAACATTGGTGGTTCCCATTTTTAAAGAAGATGACTATGATCCTCGGCTGGTATGTCATAACAGGTTAGTTATATCATTGGGAAGCCCTCACCAACCCTTCATAAAGGAACTGAAATTAATAAAATGTATTTTGAGTCGTTATTTCTTCTAACGTGAAAGGTGCAAGATGAATGCTAGAAAACTCCAATCAACCCCTACTGATTCAAACACAAATAGAAAATTACAATTATTGATTTGTAAGGTACTTGAATGGAAATTGAAAAAAGGAAAAGAAATAAGGAAAAAATAGGAAAAAGGAGGAAACCAGGATGGGCGGAACCACATTCATAGGCTGACTAAAAGAGGAACCTTAGGAGCGGCGGCGGCTGCTGCAAATACATGGAGGAAACATCTGCCCAAAGTAATAAACACCTAGAAAATAACAAATCCCCGTATAGTTATGAAGATACAAATAACATGAAATGAAATTCAATCCAGGAAGCGATCAAGACGAAGATCAGAAGACAAGTTATAAACAACCTGAAATATGGCTTCGTATTGAAAGATTGCTCTATTTGCCTCAGATCTCTTGATTGACGCTTATATTCATAGATACAACATTTCAATCCAGTTTTGCAAAAAACATAAAAAGAACCAAGACCAATACAATGCTTAATTATAACTATGGGAGATAAACAAGACAAGCTGCATCTTTTGGACACAGAGTTCAAATACATTGTTATTCTTGCAAATAGCTTATAACCTACAACATATTCACCACAATAGTATAGTGTCAACTAAAAAATATATAGAGAGAATAATGATAAAGAACAAAGAAATACCATTTTTACATAATTGTAATTGAAATAGAAATTAAAATATGGCACACAACCCACATTTATTTTTATGATATACCAGATGAAACATTCTCTCTCTCTCTCTCTCTAATCTCCCCCACCCCTCTCTCTCATCTCTTATCATTGTATTATTATTATTATTTTTTTATTTTTTTGTTTTTATTTTTTATTTTTTTTTTTAGGGGTGGGGTGGGGGTTACCCAAAGGGGTTCCGGCCTATTTTCTGATTCGAGACTAGTTATATTCAACATACATATCAAGTCTAATCCCCATGCTTTAAGTAAGCTCAGGAGAGTTAGGACGTGAGATGATGTCTTCTTGAGCTAGCATTAGCCAAGTCACTCATTTATACGCACACTAGTTGTGTGTGTGCCAACACCATTCACATTTAATCGATTTTTATCTCGGTTTTGTGAAGACACAATGCCCTCACTCCATCCTCACCTACATTTAGAGGAGAAAATAACATATTGGCTTTGATTAGGGTTCCTAGCACGTGCAATGCAATTCAATGTCCCAAGAAGGTGAGTTACTTTCAATGTGAGCATCTCCGCCCTTTGTTGCCTCCATGCCCCCATTCTGTAAACCATATTACCCAAAGCCAAAGATTTAAAAACAAATGAAGCGTAGCGTAAATCTCCGTTACTCACCAGGCAATGTCCAAATTTAGCAAAGTTGTGAGGTTCAAATCGTTATTTGGAATGTGGCTTCGTAGGTGTTGCTACCTGTGAACACTCCAATTAAGAGGATCGCAAAGCTTACACTCCCACAAGTGATGTCTGCTCACCCATACCATACCTCTGCAAAAGTGAAAAATTATATGATTCTGTTGTTCACTATCAATAATCTGCTCTAAGGTACCGAGAGAGAGAAGGAGAGACCTGGAGCTGCATACCAAGTTGTTCCTTAACCCGAATCAAATGAACTGCCTCTGAAATGTGTTACTTGTGATATGGAAAGAAGCATTGCCAACTAAAATCGCTTACATGAGCATAATCCTTGCCAAGGAAAAATTGCTCGGCTTTAGATCCAACCCTGAACACTAGGTGTTTCACATGATTATGAAGATAATGCAATGCAGACGCCACATCTATTGCATTTTTAATTCTCTGCCCAAAAAGTTTCAATTTTTTCTATACTCCATTTGACCATCTGTCTGAAATGCAGATAGATTTCCAAACTCCCAGTTTGCTATGAACTCATACACCAAAGCTTTGAATTCATACAGCAAGTCAACGCTGGAGCAAAAGTTTAGGACATTGAAAAGGTTATGTTTGTCTGAATTTTATCAAGACTTGGCATTCAGGTCATGAAGAGTCTTAGAGCTCCTCGCTGGTGAAGATTGAAGTACTTAACCGCCATAATGTTTTTCATCAGAAAACAGAAGTCCTTATACACTCCAAAAATTACCCGAACCAATCAAATTTCGGAAGAGGATAGGACGCATCCAACACAAAGAAGTTTGATAAAGGTTTTTTTTTTCGCTTTCGATTTCTTGTCCAGTAAAGTAAAAGCAGAGAATAGGTCAGGGCCAGTGATAAAGCAGGAATGACAAGCACACACACTAACTTCAAAGTGGTATGTTCCCTGCGTTCTCAGGTCCTTGCATTAGGGCATCGGTGTGGTTGCAGTCGCAGCTCTGAGATCCCACCACAAATATTTAATGTTGCTTAGACTCCAGCCCGCACTTTGATTACATAAAAAAACTCCTCCTCTGGGTTAACTACCTTCAAGAATGTTGAATGACAGATTCAAATTAATAGAGGAAAGAATTCACACAAGGGGTATTGTGGTGGAATTTGACATGTCAAGTATGTGCTGGAGAGATCAAAATTTGAAGGCTCCAACTGACTCATAGAGAATTATTCCCATGAAGAAGTTCTCTTGCCTATACAAATACCCAGGCAAACCATCTTCCCTCCCAAGGGTTCTAGGATTCGCCCGAGGTCATATTGTATGAAACATCAAGGATTACAAGATCGTTCAGTTTCCACTTATGGAGGAAAAAGCAGGCAAAACTACCAGTTAAGGAATGTTTGTAACATGTTAATGCATATTGAACGGATGAGAGGATTCCTAAGAAATTCAGGTATGGTACCGTTGAGTTTGTTTTGAAGAAGAGAGGTCCAGTGCTTGAAAGGTCTTACAATATTTCAAAGCTCAAAGGTGATGCTTCGTTCTAAGCTGTTAGTATCAAAAACCAAAAAGCAAAAATGAGTCATGTTCGCCGATGTGGAAGGAATTCCCGCACCAGATGGTTCCCACTTAAGAAGAAAGAAAGCATTTTTTCATGTTTGAAAGATTCCCGATTGAAGTAGGGATGATACTGTCAAAAGATTTCTCTGCATCACAGTACGTTAAAGGCACAGATTTTGGAATCTACTGCACGAATGTTCCACCAAATATTCCGTCCTAATATGAAGCCATATCAATTGGAAGAAAAGATTGGCAATTGAGTTGGGGCAATGTATCCATGGAAGCTGATGGAATACTTAGTATCAAGATTACTGTAGCAATCTGCAATTGGTCGAAGAAGGTAGGAAACTCAAATCTCCAACCCCGGTTCCCAAATTATTATTCCTGAAGAAGATTGAAATATAGTGACTGATTTGTTTTTTTTAACTACTTTTAACTACATACTTATACGAGTAACACTGCCTTTATTCAATTGCTTGCTTTTACGCACGGAAATGACTACCATCGACTATGATGGTATGGAAAAATGAACTCGTGGCTATGTAAAGCACTTGTTATATAGAGATCATCCCCTTAAGCATGAAATCGTTTGCATTAATTTTTCGAGATATAAATATATATAATTAACTTGGGTTAGGAGTGCCCCCACCCCGACTAGCAAGGGGGGGGCACTCCGAAACAGTTCCCCTAAACTAGTCACGACCAGTTCCCAAATTATTACTCATGAAGAAAGATTTGAAATATAGTGACTTGCTTTTGTTTTTAAACTACTTTAAATACATTAATTATACGAGTAACTGCTGCTTTTACGAACGGCATGACTACCATCGAATATAAATGGATGGAACAACGTTGGGCCTCGTGGCCTATGTAAAGGCAATGTATATAGAGATCCAATCCCCTTTAAGGTTGAACGTGCATTACATTTTCATGTATGTGATATATAATATATACATAATGAACTTGGGTTCGAAGTTGTCGCCAAATTTTAAGAAAAGTAATGCATGATTTTTATACCTTAACCCTTGTGTGTGATCTCTTATATAAAGAGGGATTACTTAGAGCCACGATCACGTAGTCTATCCAATCAAAGGTACGATGGAGTCATTCATGCGCAAAAAGCAATCAAGGTGAATATAGGCAGTGTTTCCTCGTACACAAATACGAAAAGTATGAAGTAATGTAGTGTTTAAAAACAGTTTAAAAAAAAAACGGACATTATTATATTAAAAGTAATTAAATATATAAAATTTCCATACCTTAGTATTATTTGGAAGTGTTTGATATTGTAGTTGAGAGTTTGTTTAATTGGGTCATGGCTCCTATTAGGGGGGGTCCATCTAATCAAGTTAGATAGTTAGTAGAGTTGTTCCTATAAAAATCAATAAGAACGCAAAAAAAAAAACGCCAGTATGTAAAAATATAAAGAAAAATCAAAGTATTGAAAAAAGGTACTCGTTACTTATTTAGAGGTCTAGTAATCAAACCGGCTACCATGATAATAGAACCTGAACGAAATATAAAACTAGTATATCGCCCCCCGATGTGACTCGACACCTACAAAAGAGGACCCGATTAATACCCCTTGAATAGTTGGGCACTCCGAACTCAAGTAATTATACCCTACGAGAAGCTATATATATATAGATATATATATATATATAGAAAAATGTAACGCATGATTTTATACCTGAACCCTTGGAGGTGTGGATCTCTGTATTAAAAGGGCTTAACTAGAGCCACAATTACATGTCCGTCCAATCAAGTCCGATGGTAGTAATTCGTGCGCAAAAGCAATCAAGTGAATAAGGCAGTTCCTCGTACACAAATCGAGACGTAATGTAGTTAAAAATAGTTAAAAAACAAAGACGGACCACTATATCTTAAAGATAAAATAGAAATTTGCATACATTAGTATTGGAAGTGTTGATATTTGAGTTGAGAGTTTTACCTAGGCGTGGCATCCTATTAGGGGGTTCCATCTAATCAAGTCCGGTAGTCATCGAGTTGCAGTGGTTCCTACAAAATCAATAAGAACAAAAAAAATAAAAACATATTATGTACAAAATATAAAGGAAAAATCAAAGTATGAAAAAAGTTACTCATACTATTTAGAGGTCTAGTAAATCGATAACGGCTACGGGATAATAGAACCTAGAACGAATAAAACTACTATATCCCACGATGACTCCGAACCTACAAAAGAGGGACCCACTTATTGAGCCCCTTGGACTAGTCTGGGCACTCCGAACTGAAGTTAATTATAGCCTAGGAGAACGAGAGAGAGAAAATGTAACGCACACGATTCTTTACCTGAAACCTTTGGAGGTGTGGATCTCTATATAAAAGGGCTGTACTTAAAGCCACAATTCACGTAGTCCATCAATGAAGTCAATGGAAGGCATCGTGTGCAAAAAGCAAGCCAGTGAATATAGGCAAATGTTCTCATACACAAATCCGAAGTAATGCAAATAAAAATAGTTAAAAAACAAACCAGCAAAGGCACCACTATATTTTAAAGATAAATATAAAAAATTCATACCTTGGTATTTGGAAGTGTTGAGATTTGTAGTTAAAAGTTTTACTTGGGCCGAGGCATCTTAGTTGCAGGAACGCGCCGCAAGGGCACACCTCCTCGAGAAACGCGATTCCGCGTTGTGCTGCGCGGGGGGTCGAAAAATGTCGATGGGAGCCGCGATCCCAAGAGATGGAATAACGTCCTAAGGAAGATGGGAGCCTTATATGTATTTCAAATTCCAAAAACAAATTGAATCAAAATAAATAGAAGAGAATATGAGAGGCGTACATCTCGATCGATCTCACAGGCAAAACAGGTTGTGGTAGAAATAGTTCGTGCTTCATCTGGTAATGTTCTCCAGAGGCAAAACGGTTGCACACTTGCATAGCCCAACAGTTGGTGGTGGTGTTCTAGATCTGGGCCTTGAGTGCTTGCCTCCTTGACGTTTTGATCTCCTCCACGTGGACTGCTCGAACACTCCGGTGCCTAAATCGACCCTCCCCAGCGCCTGAATTGCACCTTCCGGTGCTAGAGGGTGACTGAATCGAACCGTCGACCTTGCCCTCCCGACCCCTTCTCTCTCTCCTCTTTCTCTCTCTCTGCGTTCTGAAATAGGGATTAGGGATTAGAGAAAGAATGATATATATAGGGTTAAATTTCACTTTTTCAAAACCCCTTCACTTTCATAATGTTATTATTTTTATAAACCCTTTACTTTAATTTAAATATTTTTGGGGTAAATTTTCGAGAAAGTCTCGAGATGGGGTCAATTTTATTCAATAAATTAGCTAACATTATGTTTTTTAGAAATTTTTTTTTAAAATTTGAACATTTTTAAGAGGAATTACAATTTAAATTTTAATTAAACGATAAAAATAATTCCGAAAGGCGCAAAAAATTTTATTTTAAATAGGTTTCTTTACACGCTCCTAGACGGCGCTCCCACACTTCTATGATCATCCGCCTCCCCCTGCTCCCGCTCACCGTTCGCGCACCGCCTTCATGCTACTATGCGAGGCATCCTATAAGGGGGGTTCCATCTAATTAAAATCAGTTGTCAATCGAGTTAGCCACTCAAAATCGAACAAATACAAAATATCAAAACACTTATACAAAATCTAAAAACTCAAAGTATCCAAGGGTCTCGTATTATTTGTAAACCTGTCTTCCCGTGATAATAGAACCTGAACGAATAACTACTATGACCACCACGATGACTCCAACACCTACAAAAGAGGACCCGTTAATGCCCCATGATTAGTCGGGGCACTCCAAACTCAAGTTAATTATACCTTGAAATAATGTATAGAAAATGTACGCACATTTTATAACCGTAACCTTGTGGTGTGGATCTCTATATCATAGGGATTTTAACTTAGAGCCACGATCACATGGTCCATCCAATCAAGTCTGATGGTAGTCCATGTCATGCACAAAGCAATCAAGTGAATATAGCGTGTCCCTCGTACACAAATACGAAGTAATGTAGTTTAAAAAAACATTTAAAAATAAAAAACAAAGACGGACATTCTATCTTAAAAGATAAATATATAAATTTTTCAATACCTTCGTAGTTGGAAAGTGTGATATTTTTAGTTGAGAAGTTTACTTGGGTCGTGGCATCCTATTAGGGGGTCCCCTAATCAATTCCGGTAAGTCCAAAATCGAGTTGGTCCTCGCAAAATCATAAGAACAAAAAAAATGAAAAACACATTAATGTAAAGTATAAAGGAAAGATGAAATATGACATAAGGTACTCGTACTATTGAGGTCCTAGTAATTGTACATGCTTCGTGATGATAGAACCTGAACGAATAAACTAACTACCTTCCACCACG
>VIGQ01002275.1:85000-87111 GCA_009663005.1 Actinidia chinensis | reverse complement strand
GCATTCGATTTAGTAATAGGCCAAGGCCGTGTGCGTTTGTTGTCTGATGGATCATTGTCGGAAGCTTTTAAACCCACACCAATTTTGTCTCAGGCACTTTGTTTCTAAGTACACCCCCACCTTTAATTTAAATAAGGAAAATACAGTAATGGGGGGGCAAAATGATTTTAAATATAAAATATGTATAAAATATCTAGGGATGATAAAAGAACGAGCACTGGAAAATTGTCAAGCTTAGTTCAAGCTTGGTTAATCTATCAAGCAAACTTAATCTTTAAACGAGTTTTAATTGAGTTTATCATGCAGCGACCTCAAATAGCTGGAACTTGTAACATTATAGGTTATTGAGTCGAGAAATAGGTTGTTAAAGGTTTGAAAAAATTAAACGGAGCTTAAAGGAATAGCGTCAAGCGTAGCTTGTTGATATAACAAATCAATCTTAAAACAAGTTTTGTTAACGAGTGTTGTTAAACAAGAACTTAGTTTAAGTTGCTTGATTGTTTACTGTTCCTATGATTAACCACAAAGTGTGCGATTATTACTGCCAAATAGACAGGGTTATATAATTATTTTAAAAATATTACTGAAAATGGTTGAAATGGTGTGCGGGAGTTCATACTTCATGACAAAAAAAATCATGGGTCCCCAAAAAATCAATGACAATTTTAGTTAATTAATCTGCATTTTTTATTTGTTTTTTAGTGAATTATTTTTAGCTTGAGTCAGGTTTTTTCTTTTTTTTTTGTTATCTTTTGTAGAAACATAGGATAAAAATAAAAAAACTAAAAGAATACAAAAAAACACTTAAAATCCAAATTAACACGATATAGAGTTATGTGGAAATAAAGTCATTTCATTTTAAAGAAATCAAAACAATCACATTTGGATTAATTTAAGTTTCGTATTTAAGAATATATTATTTTTATACTTTTTCCATTTTTAAAAAGTCACTAAAAAAAAAAGGCTTGGGACTTATTTCGGACCGATGGACTGGATTGGGTTAAAGGTACGGATAAGACTAGAGGCTCTTTTCAAATGGACTAGAAATTAAGGGGAAATGAATGTTAAATAGGTCATCGCGTGGAATTTGTCCATCGGGGCAGTTGGGAAAAATGCTACCCCTATTTCTTGGATTTTTGTCAAACACAACCAAAAAAACAATAATGCCTTTTTAGTCACAAAAGTCCATAAGTTGACTTACTCGTAGTGGTTTGTTTTTGAAAACTATTGATTCTATAAAGAAGAACTGAAATATTAACATGGTCAGGAATTAATTTTAATAATTTTAAAAGTTCTTCTTTTACTCGTAATCAAAAGCATATAAATCATGTCAAATAAGATAAGTATAATTTTTTAGATGCCAAAATTTAAAAAAATGCTATCGAGAACTTTCGACAAATACCCTGGTTGTACTTTTGAATTTGAAATTGTGAGGGTAAAGAAGAGCGGGTGAGTGTTGTGAGGCCATGGACAAATCATGCTGTCTGTTGCCGCCTTCCTGAGGCCATCCCATGACATTTATCATGATATTAATAGGTCATCTGGTAGGTTGTAGGTCATTGAGGATATTACAATGGGGGGTGGGGATTATAAAAAAAATATATATTAAAGAGAAACAAAATTATTACAAATACCCTGGTGTTACTTTTGAATTTTGAATTGTGAGGGTAAAGATAGAGGGTGGAGTGTCTGTGCGGCCAATGGACACCAATCATGTTGGCCGCCTTCCTGAGCCCATCCGTGACCATTATATGATCTTACTAGGTCATTCTGTAGGTTTCATTGAGGATATTATAAGGGCGGTGGGGATAAGAAAAAAAAAAAAAATATATATATATATATACAGAAATAAAAAATATATATTCTTAATATCTAAATATTTTGATATTTGTATTCTTCTATATATTTCTTTCGTTATCCCCACCCTTCATACATCTATTGTAAAAAGTATCCAAATATAAGTTAAAAAGTATTCTCCCCTCTAAATTTATCCCCCTCTCTATCGGGCCAGTAAAACGGCCCTAAAGGTATATTTTTAACTTGTACATTATTTATGTTTTGCTAAGCTAAAAAATCTCAAAAAAAAATTAGCACAAACTTGTCCGTTAACC
>VIGQ01002275.1:67500-77500 GCA_009663005.1 Actinidia chinensis | reverse complement strand
TCAAAAAAAAGGTAGTGATTACTGAGTTCACTAATATTTAGCTCACATTTACGTTCGTAAAAAGTAGGGACAAACTCGAAAAGAAATTGGTAAAAACAAAAGCCACAGTGAAAATAACTAATTTCAGGGTCAAAAAATAAGTTATACAACAAAATTATAGAGATCCAATCTGTTCAACTAATAGGGTTATTTAGTTTTTTGTTTTCGTTAAAATCGTTCTAACGTGCGTCAATGGCAAAATGGGCACAAAAAAAAAAAAAAAATGGGAAAAAAAAAAATGGGTAGGGGCCTGTATCGGCAAAAAAGAGTTAAAATAGTAAAAAAAAAATTAGGGGGGGGGGGTAAGAGCAAAATTGACAAACAAAAATTAGACAAAAAAATGGGTACGGCCCAATTGGAAAAAAAAAATGGCGGTCGGTTCCACTCAAAATAAAAACGTGCAAAATACGAATAAAAAAATGGGTAAGGGCAAAATCAGAAAAAAATTGGTGATAAAAAAAATTATGTTCCCAAAAAAGAAATTAAAAAATTGGTTTTAAGGAAAAATCGAAAAAAAAAAAACAGTGGGGGTCCAATCGAAAAAAAAAAAAAAAAATAGAAAAAAATTTAAGTAAGGGCAAAATCGACAAAAGAAATTAGAAAAAAAACATGGGTAGGGCCAAATGGGTAGGGACCAAAATCGTGGAAAAAAAATGGTGATCGTGATCTGAGTTATTATTCACTCAAAAAAAAATCGGCCAAATTGTTAAAAAAAGTTGGTTGGTAGGGGCCAAAATTGACAAAAAATTAAAAATGGCTAAAAAAATAGATAGGGGCAACATCGGCCCCCCAAAAAACAATTAGTGGTAAAAAAAATATTGTTCCCAAAAAAGAAATGAAAAAAAGATGGTTATGGGCTCACAACGTAGGAGGCAAAATTGAAACAAACTAAATGAAAAAAAATATGGCTTAGGGGCCAAAAGCGAAAAAAATTAGGGGTAACATAAACTATAGGGACCAAAATTGGAATTATTAAAAAATTTGGGGACTATTCATAGATCAAACTGTCAAACGTAGAAAAGTTTTGGGACCAAAATTAATAAAATCAGGAAAGTATGGGAAAAAAAAAAAAAAAATTATAAATAACCGTCCTTTTAAGGGTCAAAAATATAATTATAGCAACTCTAAGGATCAATTAGAATTATTTAGCAACTCAGGGACCAAATTTGTTATAAAACATGAATTTTCTAGGACCAAATGTAAGTAATAAAAAGTTTTCGGGATGAAATGTAATTTACGAAAAAAATTGAAGAGGGGCAAAATCGGAAGCAAAAAATTGGTGGTCACTTTGTTTAACTATATACTTGACCATTTATATATATTTAATAGTGGGGGGAGCGCCCGTGCTATGCGACGGGCAAGTTCTTTTCAGTTACCATTTTATAACATACCTTTTAAGAACAAAATTAGAATATATTTTATAAAAAAAATACACAAATAATTTACAGCAAAATCAAAAAAAAACAGTCGTGATTACTGAGTTTCACGAATATTTATAATCAACATTTCCGTAGT
The DNA here is from genome assembly GCA_009663005.1 of Actinidia chinensis. NCBI lineage: Eukaryota > Viridiplantae > Streptophyta > Magnoliopsida > Ericales > Actinidiaceae > Actinidia > Actinidia chinensis. Next base: position 75,946 of record VIGQ01002275.1, on the reverse strand, counting down.
TAAAAGTAGGGGAACAAACTCGAAAGAGAAAAAAGGAAATTGCGTAATTAATAATATAAATTTTTATTTTTTTTAAAAAAAAGCCACATTGGAAAAAATAACTAAAATTCAGGGTCAAAAATATAATATACAGCAATTCTAGAAATCAATCGTTCAACTACGAGGGTTTTTTAAAATCATCTAACGTTCACTAATGGCAAAATGGGCACCAAAAAAATAGGGAAAAAAAAAAAAAAATGGGGGCTAGGGGGGCTTATCGGCCAAAAAAAAAAAAAAGAGTTAGAAATCATAAAAAAAAAAATTGGGTAAGAGCAAAAATTGACAAACAAAAATTAGAAAAAATGGGTGACGGCCCAAATTGGACAATAAAAATGGCGGTCTGTTCACTCAAAATAAAAACAAGTGCAAATAGAATAAAAAAAGGGTAAGGGCAAAATCAGCAAAAAAATGGTGATTGATAAAAAAAATTATGTCCCAAAAAAGAAATTAAAAAAATGGTTAGGGAGAACAAACGAAAAAAAAAACGTGGGGTCAAATCGAAAAAAAAAAATAGAAAAAAAATTTACGTAAGGGCAAAAATCGATTTAAAAGAAATTAGAAAAGAAGAAAAGAAAATGGGTAGGGCCAAATCGGTGGAAAAAAATGTGATCTGAGTTATTATTCACTCAAAAAAAAAACTGCGGCCAAATTGGTAAAAAAATTGGGTGGTATGGGGCAAAATTGGCAAAATTTTAAACTGCCTAAAAAAAAGGATAGGGGCAAAAAGCGGCCCAACACAATTTAGTGGTAAAAAAATAGGATACCCAAAAAAGAAATGAAAAAAAGATGGTTTATGCTCACAACGTGGAGGCCAAATTGAAACAAACTAAATGAAAAAAAATTATGCTAGGGGCCAAAATCGAAAAAAAATTAGGGGGGGTAACATAAACTCTAGGGAATCAAAATAGAATTATTAAAAATTTTGGGACTATACATCGATCAAACTGTCAAAATTAGGAAAGTTTTGGGACCCCAAATTAAGAAATCAGAAAGTTATTTTTGGGGAAAAAATTATAAATAACCGTCACTTAAGGGTTCAAAAATATAATTATAGGCAACTCTAAGGACAATCCGTAATTATTAGCAACTCCAGGGACCAATTGTACTAAACAGTGGCATTCTAGGGACCAAAATGTAAGTAATAAAAGTGTAGGGACTGAAATTTGTCTGAAATATAATTTACTGAAAAAAAATTAAGAGGGGCAAAATCGGAAGAAAGAAAAAGTTGGTGGTCACTTTGTTACTGTATACTGACATTTATATATAGATAGCTAGATAGATAGATGATAGATTATATTGTCTTTTATTTTTTCTTTAAATTTTTAAATTTAGGCACAACGAGGTGGATTGTTTTATTGAACATTGTAGCTACCCCTTTTCGAATTGAGTTTTCATCTTTACGAATGCTGGTACTATTTGATCAAAATTTTTTACTATTTGATTTTCTCAGAGAATTTTGAATGAAAACATTTAAATTTTGTTCAAATTTTTGGGGAAAACAAAAACACTTAAAGCTTTTTTTTTTTTGTCCTCAATGATTTTTTTTTTCGAACTTGAACAAAAGTAATATTTTTAAAAAATTTTTCTCTTCAAAGGAAACTATAAAAAAAAAAAAATTATCAAACGATGATTGGAAAAATATTTATTAAAAAAAATTAAACTTAAAAAATCAGGAGCAACTAAAATTAATCTCGTTAAGGTAAGCTTTTTAAAAATTGCATACTCAACTTTAGACACAACTCAAAATACACCTTGATGAGAAGTGGGTCCCACAATATATTACACATCTGTTGGAACCACTAACTTTTAAAAGAGTACGTTTAGGGTGGGTCTAGAAAACAGTGAATGCAAACTTTATTTTTATTTAGAAAATAAACAAATAAAATTAAAAAAAAAAAAATATATCTTGGCATCGATAATATTGTGGGATTCCACACATCCCCATGTGAGAGTATTTTATAAATTGTGTATAAATGTGTATATTAGTCAGCATAATTGAAAAACTAAAAATCAGATAGAAAGACAACTGATTGTTTTATTCAATCAATGTCATGGCAATGACAAAAAGTGAGAAGTTTCGAAAATTTGATAATTATGATAACATTAATTAGCTTTTAAAAAGAACTTAAGGTTGACGAATGACGACATTAAGAATATTGAATTATAACCTTAATAATAAGAGAGGAAAACAATTAAATATTTATCCATTTCCTTATGATAGTATGAGCATGAATTTGTCATATTTGCAATTTTGGAAACTGTATCTAGTAACCTATCACTAGTAGGTTGATAGACTAGTGAGTTATAAACAAATTCAATATGAATTTGTGATTAGCGCTGATAAACGAACCAAACTACTTGAACTTAGCTCGTGATTAACTTGTTAAAAGCTCGTTTGAGATTGACTTGTTGGATAAAGAAATCAAACTCGAACATATTTTTAATATTTGTTAAGTTTTCAAATCAAATAGAATAATCTACTATTTAGCTCGATAATTTTACAATGTTTAAAAAAAATTAAGTTATCGGCTCTATTTAAGTTAAAGTCTGTTTGAACATAAGTTTGCTTAATAAACAAATAAAAACTCGAACATATTTTTAAGAAAAGGTTACAGTTACCGAAATTGTTATTGATGGCACCAAAACGATATCGCTTTGGTGCCAAAACGCAAAAAATAAAAAAACAATGGCCCATCAATGGAACAAATGATTGTGTTTTGGCACCAACCATCAATAATAATTTCGATAACATTTTCGATGACTGTAGTCTTTTCTTATTTTTAAAACTCGTTAAGTTTTCAATTCAAACTTGACACAATAACTTTCTGGTTAGTTCGGTTCTTCATCCGCCCTATTTGAGATATCTATCTGTTATACCATTGCAATATATTAGCCTTTGAACTTGAAATACTCACTTTAAATTTTTAGTTTTTTATCTTAAAAAGGAAAATAATATACATGACAATAATTATTGATTATTTCATTAATAATTGATTCTTTGACCATTATGGTAATAACATTTAAATAATTAATTTGTGAAATTTTCTTGACATTATATATAGAAATCATTTTTGGGGAGTGAGATATAGAAACAATTAAATGGTAACACTATTGCAATTTTAATATTCTTATAAACCTCTAGAAGATTCCTTCCATTGTCATGTTTTTGTCTTCCATGAAAAAAAGCTCAATATTTAGAAACATTTGGCCTGGGGCAAAAAACAAATTCTTAAGTAAATTCAAATAAGGTAGGGCATGGATTGGATGACCCTCCCCTATACCAGATTCCAAATTTGAACTTTATTTCCATACTTGCGATAAATTATAATTGACAAGAAATACTTAAGCTCAAGATGTCGATAAGATTATATATAATTAAGATTTGTAAGCGAGTATTCGAAGACAAATTATCGACTCATACTTAGTTTTAGAGATTCAATAGCTTTTAACCATATGTGCTCCTATCTGGAATAAACCAAAAAATATATTATATATGTTCATTCAGTCCCAATTTTTAAAATTTTTCGGTTTGAAATTAACCCATCTTTATTTCCGTGCACTCGAAAAAAAAAACAAACCACAATTTGTTAGTGTTTATTTGTTCATGTTTTAGAAAATTGTATGTTCTAATAGTTTTTCAAAACTTGTTTTATGATGGGTTTTTAAAATAATAATCTAATTATAAAACTATTTTTTTAAAAATAATATATATATATATATTAAGATTATAAATCAGGACTTAGTTTTGAATCCAAAATCTTATCTCTCGCTATCTTAACGACTCAAATATTCATTTGGAATTGGATCCAACGGCCAGATTTCACTTGAAAAAATTATTTTTTTTCGCCCAAAAACATCACTGACACGTCCCTCTCCTCTCCTCCCATCATTCTCACTTTCCTCTCTTAATCATCACTTTCTCCCTTTTTAATGGGACCTTACACACCTTTATTTTTCTCTATTTTTAATTTATTTATTTAATAAATTTAATTATTATTTGGATCAAATTTTATATTATTATAATTATTTTGACGATAAAGCCTAAAATATAAAAAAATTTTTAATTTGAAGATAAAAATTAATAATTATTTTTAGTGAACTTTCCCTTAATTTGATAATTTTTTATATTTTTAGTTCTTTTTATTAAGAGAACGAGAAAAGAATATAAAATAATTGATTAAGTAGTAAAACAAATCACTAAAGGACATAAAATTTAAAAATAAAGCAAACAAAAAAATTACTTCAATAGAAAGGAAAGTTTAGTCAATTTTATTTAATTGTACTTTTTTTTATATTTATTGAATTAATTTGCCAATGAATGTTTTAAAAATTTTGAATAAAAATGAATATTTAAATAATTTATATCATAATATAAATAACATCATATTTTAAAATCTTCTAACTATCGATAACTATCTATATTATAAATCAACTTAGTTTGGAATTCAAAATCTATTTCTCTATTTTCTCGCTAATCTACGCTCAAATTCATTTAAGTTAATCCAACGGCCCAGATTTTCACTTGAAATTATTTTTCCGCTCAAAACATCACTTTCATCACACTCATCTTCTCTCTCCTCCCATCACTCTCACTTTCTCTCTCAAGTCATAACTTCTTTCTTTTTTAGTGGGACCCTACACCCTTTATTTTTCTCTCATTTTAATTTTTTATTTAATACAAATTTTATTTATTATTTTTAATAAAAATTTTATATTATTATAATTATTTTGACAATATCCCTAAAAATTATAAAAAAAATATTTTTTTGAGATAAAAATAACTAATATTTTTAGTGAACTTCTCTTAAATTTGTAATTTTTTAATATTTTATATTCTTTTATTAAGGAAAGAGAAAAGATATAAATATTAATTAATTGGTAAAAAACTTCACTAAAACGATACATTTTAAAAATCATAAAGCAAACAAAAAAATTACTTCAAATAGACAGGGAAATTAGTCATTTTATTTATTATATTTTTTATAATTTTATTAAAATTTAATTTTGCCCCAATAATGTTGTAAAAGATTTGGGTAAAGAAAATAATATTTAAATAAATTTATCCTATAGGAAAAAAAAAATCTATAATATAAAACACACATATTTTTTTAAATATTTTTAAACTAACTATCTATATTATAAATCAACAACTTCATTTTGAATCACAAATCTATCTTCTCCTCGCTATCTACGGTTGAAATCTTATGAGCTAATCCAACAACTGAGATTCACTTGAGACTTTTTTTTCCTCCCAAAACTATCACTTCATTCTTCTCAAAAAATGTGGGGCTCACTAAATTTTTATCTAATGGCAAAAAACTTTAAGAAGTTGGGTAGTGTTTTTTAAACCCATTTGATTATTTTTTTTCATGGAACCCACCAAAAAAAATTAAACATACCTTTTTTTTCTTTTCTTTTTATTATTTTTTTGTTCTAATATTTTTTTACTAGTTGATCATTTTTTAGTTTATTTTGGTTATTTTTTAAAAACTATAGATCCTAAAAATATAAAAAAAAACTATTTAATTTTAAGATAAAAATTTAAATTATTGATTTATCGTTGAAGAAATCACTAAAAGATAATAAAATGTGAAAAATAAAAGTCAATAAAAATTACCTTTAATAAAATAAAAAATATTTGATACGTATATTTTTTTTTATATTATTAAAATTAATTTTAATTCAATGGTTGTAATAAAATTCTTTAAATTTATCATAATAAGGGGTAAAACAATATATAATTTAACAAGTACACCTAAAAAGTATTTTTTTTTTAAATTACTATATCATATATATAATATAAAATAATCCCCTAGAATCTTTTTGTCTTACCTTGTGTTTCTAACTTTCTCGCCTCTATTATTCGCTAAAAAGCACCGAACCTTTTTTAGGGGTGGCCCCTTTCGGTAGGCGTTCGTTTACAGGGTAAACTTGACCATTGGTTCTTGTATTTTGACCAAGATTCCTTTGGTTCGTATAATTTTAATTTAACTAATGATAACCCTTTAGTTTTAATTTATATTCCCAATATAACTGCTCTGTCAATACCCCGTTATGAATCTAACGGAAGTGATTTGGGTGAAGTTCACGTGACTCTTTTTAGAGAGTAGTGTTACTCCATTCATCTTTGACGAGCTTAACCAATGTTTCATATGCTTTTTTTTATCTAACTTATTGACAGATATTAACTAAAGGGGTGCACTCACTGGATTTGATCGATTTTTTAGAGAAACTATTATTGGAACTAATAGGTATCAAATTTTATAAATTTAAAAATTAAATCGGACATGATAGCCTTTTAAGGACCCGAACTTCATTAGACTATAGTACTGGATGTGTTCTGCCCCGATTGTCACATGTAACGCATAATTTTAATTCCAAAATTGAAGGCCAAGTATTTAAAAATAAAAACATTTAAAATAACAATACCCAAATATTATTAAATTGTCAAACTTCTAAGAACAAGGAACAAATTTAGATAAATAAATAACCACTTATTTTCAATACAAAGTCAAGATCAGAAGTATACACCGCTTTTATAAAAATTTTATTCTTACCAAAAAACCTATTGTTATATATTTTTTTTAATTAACCAATTCATTTCGGTTATAATCCAGATTTCAAAATGTAGAATCGTAATCCGACCGTATAATCGATTCTTTAATTTTTTGAAACTAGAATTGAACTATTAAAATCGTAAAAACCAGACAAATAGCTCCGGTCCGATCCATATTTCCACAGGTTCCTTGTGCACCCTATAATGGGGGATGTAGTTAAAATCGAACTAAACTTGTAAGGTTCTAACTGCTCCAATAAAACAACAGAAACCAAATTAAAATTTTGTCAACTACAGGAGTCCAATATTTAAATTGTTTATATTCATAGTGGCATCCGACTATTTGGTAATTTGTCGGCGTTTTTAACTTGAGAAAAGAAAAAGAAACGAACTACCAACTGTGACGACGATGTGCAGCAATATAAATCGGATCGTTTCAACTCCTTCGGTTATGTAATCGGCATTCATTCGCTTCTCCGCGAATCTCCAAGAAACTCCGATTTCTTTTTTGGTTCTTTCACCACGATCTGTATTTTCTGAAGCTTGCACTGTTTCATCAAGTTATTTGGATGATCACTGATCATAGTTTTGGCTTCTGCTGACCTTGTAATTCGTTTTTCGCTATTTTTTAAAAATCAGTTCTTCTTATTTTGTGATTAATCCTGATTCTTTGGGAATTATGTGGGGTTTCGTTGTGGTGATCTTTGATTGATTATATTAGACGATTTTTGAGTTAGGGTATATGTTAAGGTTATGAGTATGACCCGATTGGGATTTTGATTTTTGCTAATTTTGTTCCCTGGTCCTCTTATTTTTGTGTTGATTTTCATTTATAAAGGGTGTCATGTGGAAATGATTGTCCTTTTTGATTAGGTACAAGTGAGTATTTGTAATGTTCATTTTTTTAATGTTGGTCCTGCTTCGTTCTCTGTAATTGGATTTAATGTTAAGATTGTGTGAGGTTTTTTTATGTTTTAATCTATACTAGGATTGGTTTGTCTTTAAATATATGGTGGATTCTGATTCGGGTATATGTTAGGGTTACGAGTATTGCTTCGTTGGGATTTTAATTTTTGCTAATTTGTTCCTAGGGTTTATGGGTATTGTTTCGATTAGAATTCAATTTGAGTTTGGCTAGGGACAATGTAATTTAGTACGGTGCATCGACACTGCATACTCACATGTGATGGGATACACATTTTTTGTGGGCTCACAACCGCATGAAGTGACACAAATGCACTCGCCTCTATCTTTTTTAATTTCCAATTTTTAATAATTTTGTTCCCTAGTCTCTTATTTTTGTGTTGATTTTCATTTATATACGGTTCATGTTATGAAATGCTTTGTTCTTTTGATATCTACACGTGAGTATTTTGTCATTGTAGGGGTGTTTTATGGGGTATCTATTTTGTACCGGACTTCTTTAGTAGGAAGTTTTATGCTTATCATTTCATATTGTTTATTTATCTGGTTTTACTATGGCGATCTAATAAATATGGAAAATGGATTCTGTCTTTGAAACTGTATACTTGTTCAACTTGCTTCTGCTGGAGGAATATAGTGAGTATATTCGTACTCGGTAGTGATCCTGTAGAGGTGATGTGGTTGGTGTTTTCCCCGTGTGTAGGTCCAGTTTGCTTTTGCCTCTAGAACTTTGGGTGATTGTCTTCTGCTTTAAATTGGGGGGGATGTACTAATGTTTGTGCGTGTAGTTTTGTGTTTTGGCTGATCGATCCAATGTCTGCATCAATATTAGCTTACCGTCAATTTTTTGTTGATGGGGCAATACTAAATATTGTTCGCCCAGAAACCATCACTGAGGGAGGGTTGAATAGGATTTTGGCTTTTTTA
>VIGQ01002275.1:37500-42500 GCA_009663005.1 Actinidia chinensis | reverse complement strand
CAGCCTTCTTTCTCGACAGCTTTCTGTCAGAGCATCTCTCTCTTCTCTTCTCTTCTTTTCTTCTCCTCCTTTCGTCTCTGCCCAATATGAAAATTACAATTTATGTCCACTATTCATATTGGGCTTGGGGCTGATTTGGGCTTGGGCCTTCTCTTTGGCTATGGGGCTTGGTCCTTGGGCTTCATGGGTGGGCTTCAATTCTTCCTGGGCTGGATCGCCAACAATCTCCCCTCCAGCCCATTGGAGGTATCTGATGTCTTCAAGTTATCCTCTGACACTTCTGATCCGCTCCCCCGTAAGATCTACAAGACCAGATCCGAGAACGTTCCCTCTCATCATCGGGCAACTTCACTTTCTCCTGAATGTGATCACTCCAAACCGAGTTCCTGCACCTTCCTCACTTAGGTGCTCTGCTCCCCCCTCACCGGGGTGCGCTACAAAGTACGTCGCTTTGGCAAGTCGTCGTGGCTCGGTCCAACCGCCGGTCAACGCTCGGTTGAACCGGTCAAGGCTGTGGTTTGACTGGTCAATTGATTTAGCCGTGTTCAAATTTTCCATTTCCTCAGCCAAAACTTTTTGCCACATCATTATTTCCAAAGACATAATCATTAGTCGTTTTCTTTTCTCTTTTTCCTTTTTTCTTTTTCCTTTTTCACTATTTTCATGGGATGTTTCCATATCTTTTTCTTCTTGAAATGCAAGACTTCGTTTCTGGTCGCTGCGGGCGCGTGGGGGCGCGTGGAAGGCACACTCGTTCTTCTCCGCTGGCGCGCGTGGAGGTGCGTGATCTGACGAGCCGAACTTCAGGCGGGCCGCGTGAGGGCGTCGTTCCCCCGGCGTTCGATTTTTGACGCGTTTTGGTGCTGGACTCGTGCTCGACGAGACGATCTGGTGGTTCTCAAACGCTATTTTTGAGCACTCTTCGAATTTGGTCAGAATTCGAAATCGTTTCTCCGTTCTCCAGCCGACATTGAAAAATGGAAAGAAGAGAATATATTTTCATGTTATTATCACCAATTACATAGGCCTATTTATTAGTCAAAACCTAGAGATGATGAGCTAAGCATGACCTCATCAATCATCACAAGTCTACAAATAGGCTAGCAAGTCACCAATGGTGACTCCAAATCTTCAACATGTTAGGCTACCTAACAATGTTAGGCGACCTAAATTGTGGCTACTTTTATTTCTAACACTACTAACTGCCCCCTCAAGCGGGGGCGAAGATATCCACGCGACCAAGCTTGCTAAGAGAAGTCTTCAACATGATGGACCCATGGATTTAGTAAACATGTCAGCTTCTTGCTTTGAGGACGTGAACAAATTGTGGGAGTGAATAATTTCGAACGAACTTTCTCTCTCATTAAGTGAATATCCACTCGAGTGTTTTGTGCGCATCATGGAGTACTGATCAGAGCCAACATAATGGCCAGACTTGTATCACAGAACAGGTAGATGGAGTCAGCAGCTGGGAAAGCCTCAACTCAGTCAGTAAGGAACGAATCCAATAATTCACATACCTTGGGCCATGGCCCGATATTTGGCGGGGGCTGTGGCAGGCAGAAGACACCGAGAATGAGCCACTGCTTGTTTCTTACTCTTCCAAGATAGAAGGTGAGTGCCACGGAAGGTACGAAACCTAAGGAGAGCGGGCGATCAGTTTTTATAACCAGCATAATCACATCTGTGAAGCAAGAGACTCACTTTGTTCTCCAGAAGTATAGAATAACCAAGCCCCTTGACATGCCTTGAGATACCGGAGGATATGGGTGGACACATCAATATGGAAGTACGGGGCACCATGCATAAACTACACTGGCTTACAACACTTACAGCAAGGAAATATCTGGCCGAGTATGTGCAAATACATCAGACTCCACAAGACGCTGGTATACCCAGAGGAGCAATCCGAAACAGATCACCAACTCAGTGAAAGTTTGAAATTAGGGGCATGGACTGGAAAGCAGGTCTACAAATCCCTCATAACTGTATCCTGAGAAGATCCAGAACTACTTCTTCTGAGACAAATAGATCACCCCGGCGAGAACGGGCAAACCTCAATCCTAAAAAGTATCGTAGGGTCCTAAGTCCTTTGTATCAAGGCTTCCTAGAGTCCTGTTCAACCCTCTCTCACTAATGCCCAGACAATCATCCCCTGTGATAATAATGTCGTCCACATAAAAAAAAAAAACAGAGATAATCACACCCTGACCATTGGGCACCGTAATAAAGCAAGTGTGATCAAGACTGGCATGCTAAAGTCCAAGACAACACAAACCTCCCTGAAGCGACTCAAACCAAGCACGGAGGGAGACTGCTTAATGCCATAACGAGACTTCCTCAGATGGCAGACTTTCCCTGTATACTCCCTATACTCCCATACTCCTCCCTCCCCCTCAGCTCGAAACCCTGGAGGGGGATCCCTATAGATAGTCTCCATGTAAATCCCTTTAAAGAAGGCATTCTTGACAACGTTTTTATTTATATGGAAAAAGTTTACATAAGTACTGAAAGTTTGGCATGTCCCAACCGGGCATCCATAGTTTTTAAAAGACGTTAAGAAAAAGACATAGACTCTAAACTAGGCAGAACAGATGCCTGAAGACTTATAGGGCAAAGAATCAGGTGGATCGCCAAAAGTAGTACAGTCCATATCCTTCCACTCATAACCCCTGCCAAAAATCTTCTTCTAATTCTAGTCCTGCATAGACAAGTAGTGGAAATGAGAAAATAACACACAATTGTAGTCACGTAGCAAGACGACTAACCGATAGAATATTATAAGCAAAATCAGGGACATAAAGAACAGAAGACAATTGAGCTGGGGAGAGAAAGTCCTATGTTCGGCCCTTACTACGGACGTGGACAGCAGACCCATCAGCAATACGACAAACTGATCAATTAAGACAGATCCAAAGTACAGAGAGATAACTCAACCCGTCATATGGTCATCTGCCCCGGAATCAATGACGCCAAGATGGGTTCCATATCTAACATGAAGGCAGTAGTTACTAGGCAAGGGTAGCCGTAGAAGGGCTAGGAATTAGGACAGTAGACGCTGCATAAGAGAACCACTGGGTTTGAACTTGCAAACTGAAGTGCCTCCATTTGGTTCCTACATTGATTCCGAAGCTGATGAAGATCAGGGGCAATTATGAGCAGTAGTGGACCCATATGGTCCTCAGAAATAGCAGCATGCGCGGAGAAGCCTTACTCTTTTCTTATTCCGCTTGAAAGTCTCACGAAGCTCGGGATGAAGCTTGCAAACCCGTCCCACCATGAGTTACCCCTCACAAAACGAACAAGAGCCCGTCCGCTAGAAGAACGGCCACCAGAGAAACGGGAACCGAGAAGTCAAGAGCCATCTGATCAGAATGGTGGACTCTGTGACAGTAGAGGAGTAACTGTAAAAGGCGATGGCTTGGCTCATCACCGGCAAGCATGGCAAATGCCATCAAAGAGGACGGCATGGGATTGGATGTTGCAATCTGGTGCGAAGAGCCTCAAATTCTTAGTGTTCACCCCATAAGAACTGATAGGATGCTGACGGTCAAGACGGCGAGCTTGCGGTCCCCCTTCAGTGGTGAACTCGCTGAGGGCTCATACTTGGTGGGCAAGTTCCTCCCATCGAGACTGTGTAAATAAATCGAAATAACTGTCCACACAAAGCTTAAAGTGAAGGCCTGAGAAGCCTGATGATCTCTCGGTAAAGCTCAATGATGCGAGGCCCATTGCGCGCATGCGCATACATCTTGGTCAGAGGGCCCATAAAGAGGACCGATGTCATGATACATAACTACATGGTAATCCGCGGCTCCATGGAGTTTGAACATCCATCCCAGAATTCAATTGTCAATCTCCCATTGCACAAAATTAGGATCAGTAAGCATTAGGTTTGGTGATAGTGCCTAATAGCCAGCCAGATGGTGCCCTTTGCCCTCAAGAACGATACGAACCAGCGAGACCAAGCAGCCAAAATTCTTCCCATTCAATAGTTCACAGGGATACGGGCAACCGGGTGTGTGTTGTGATGGGAAAAATCGGGGCGAGGTGGTGGTGGAGGAACAACGACGTTTTTCCCACGTTGTCGAACGTCGGAAAACCAGACATTATGGAGGCAAGGAAATCAACCAACCAAAAACTCCCACGAAGTGAGGATAATGGTCCTAAAAAAATAGGCAACAATCAGCCTCCACGAACACCGGTAAAGCGGATGGAGGAAAAAGGTAACCTGAGAAAGCGCGTACCCAAATACAAAAAAAGAACTATGGTTCTAAATGCATCAAGGGATGCGAATAGGAGCCCGGAAAAGGGCAACAGCACCGAAAAGGCTGCCGCAAGGGAAGAGGCAAGCCAAGGGTTGTAAGAAGACGAGGGGCTGGAGAGCCTCGGCGCGAATGTGTGAGGGCTGGGCTGGCCTCTCGAAGGGGTCTAGGCTAGCTGCGAATGGGCTGGGATCTCGTGTGTTTGGGTGGCTCTGATACCAAGTTGAAAATGGAAAGACGAGAATTCTTTGCAATGTTATTAATCACCATTACATAAGGCCTATTTATAGGCAAAACCTAGACGGTGATGAGCTAAGTCATGACCTCATCATCATCACAAAGGTCTACAAAATATAGGCTAGCAAGTCACCAATGGTGACTCCAAATCTTCAACACTGTAGGCCTACCTAACCTGTTAGGCTACCTAACATGTAGGTTACCTAACATTGAGGCTACTTTTATTTCCACAACAAAACTAATGACAATCTTGCGGATCGTCTTTTGGAATCACATAAGAAGAATTGAATGTAACCATCCTTTTGAACTTTGGAGAGTTTCCATATATTTCATGTAGTTTCCACAAGTTCTTTTCTTTTCTTTCCTTCTTCTCCTTAGTTTCTTTGAAGTTTCCTTCATCGTATGGCATACAATTTTGTCAAAGTGGTTCCGGGAACGGTTGCAAAGAGAGTTTCCCAGGACCTTTTTGCTCTGAAAATTGAATGGAAACTGCTGATG
>VIGQ01002269.1:5000-32981 GCA_009663005.1 Actinidia chinensis | reverse complement strand
GTTCAAACTCCATCTTTACGAGCATTTTAATTACCAAGAGCAACATTGCAGAAACTCAAAAGCCAAGCTCTCAATGAAAAGAATGATTCTGTCGTTATTCAATAATGACATACGCCTATTTTCGTATTCTCGAATTCAGAAGACATTATTATCATAGAAAGATGGTGGTGGACAATTTCTGATGCCATTCATAGGAGGCAGGGCACAGTCTGCTTATGAAAGTGAAAGTAGCAAAGGAAAGCAGAGAGAACAATAGCTATACTTGGTAGAATTAACGAGTAAAGGATTCGGTGAATGAAAATAATTTAAGCAGAATGCGTTGCGGAAGCACAAGAAGTGCAATGAACTAATTACCTTGGCATTTGCAGCACGGCAAGGGAGGTTCAGTAGAATTGCTAGGCAGCATCTTATCTTCATTTTATCCCAGTATCCTGCTATACAGGGCACTAAACGACTCGTTTAGGTGCTTCTTTTCTCGAATCAATTAATTGAAATCATAAAATTCCAATTTCCTTTGTTGCTGTTATAGTTATTAACAGAGGTAGACAAATTTTAACCGCACTAGTCAATTATTTACCTTGTTTTGCAAACAATAAGTTAATTGCATTTACCAGTCTTGGAGAGTCCTGTCACATAACGTCCACACATCACACTAACAAAATATCAACACAAAAATTCTTTGAGCCTTGAGGTAGAGTTAATTATGCTTTTCTTTTGAACAATCTTTACAAATCTATTATCAACCACATCCTTGCTTACCTGTAATATTACTCATTTCTCATTTTAAGCAGAGTGTATTGGCATTATCCTAAGGCATTTTGACAATTGCATCAAGCAATAAGCACTTGTTTGCACATGTTATTTTGCAGAGCATATAATTAGGGTTGACAGGCTTATACAAAGTCCACTTTGGATTGAATAAGCATTTTGGGATTGAATAATTAAAATATATTATTATACGTCTTCATCGAGAATTATAATACTATAAAAAGTAAGTTAATCAGATTAAATGTTAATGAATATGAATTCATAACAAGATAAATAAATATAATTTTATATAATATTTTTATTTATTAAATTATAAAATAATATAAAATAAATATTAATTTATATTCAATCAATATAATTTATTACACAAAATTTATAATACTAACGATTACACACACAAAAAAAAAAAACTTGGACTCACAGTGCAGTCCAAAAACTCCCAAACCAGACTCCAGATAACCTGTGTCCAGTTAGATTCTGCCAAGAAGAGGAAAGAGGAGAAACAGAGTGAGAGAAGATGATAGGACACAGAGATAAAGGGGGATGGATGGGATGGAGATGGGAGGAGAGAGAACGAGATAGAGATTGAGGGGAGGGAAGAGATAGAGACATACACCACCGGGTCACTCAAGCAAAACCTCGCCCTCACCAGACACGCGTGACCCAACGACCAGGTCCACCGTCGCCGGCCGGTCTCACCATGCAGTTCGAACGCTCATCAACCATCAATGACCTAGGGTTGCCAATGGCGCTAGCCGAACGTCAGAAAGAGAGATGGTTGTGGCCCGCCACTCGTTGTTGTTTTCCTTGATGGTCGCCACTCCCAATTGCTTTTGTTGTGGGGATTTGGTCAGATCCATCCCAATTGATTTACACCTTGCTGAGACCTTCCTCTCTCTCTACAAATCAATTTGGGCTTGCCAAAAAAATTGAAATTATTGAGCCATAGGTTTTAAATCCCAATCATTAAAACATCTCTCTAGACCCAATTTGGGTTGAGTTCATAAACAAAATTGAATTTGTTTGAGTTGGCTGGTCTCATTTCTCAAAATCAATCAACAAACACCCATCTAACTGTCTCTAGAATTTTCTTTTGTTCTTGTAATGGCGTTGGGTATGAGGTGGCTGTTGGGTGGGTGAGTTGTGAAATCATAACACTAATTACAAAAAAACGAGAAAACCAAATCCACCAAAATATGATTTGGGATGTTGGTGTTGTGTTTGATTATATTGATGTATTTTATCCATAAAATCTGGGTTCTCTCTCTAAGATTTTTATTCTAGTTCTTTTGTATTTTTGATGGTGGCAAGGTGGTGGTGGTGGGGTTGGGACTGACAAATTCAGAGAGGGGAGAGTATAGGGGAAAGAATGGAGAACGTTTGGGCAATACTGTCATTTGCATCATGTTTAAGTGAAAGGTTACTAGGTCATTTTACTTTTCACGTAACGTCAATTAGGAGAAACCACTAACAGGGGTCATGTTAATGTCTAGAAGATAAAGTTGAATAGGATTAAATACAAAATTTAGACCAGTCATTGTAATTTACCCTTAAAAATTAGTGGCCCTTTGAAAGTGCCACTCCCCCTGCGTATTCCACACATCATATTAATGCTTTACAGTATTGCTCTAATTATTAACAAATTTCGGGCACATCGGCCCACTTGATCTATTTGTACCGAATCCTAACTAATTTCTCCTTATACCCGAGGTAGATAATCTTCTATTAAAAAATTATTTATGAAAAAAGACACACATTGTTGTCGCTACCTAATAACCACAACCACCTCCGCCACTACCTAATAACCACCACTAATGCTACCAATCACAAGCACCACCACAAAACATTGTCGTCTAATGCCACCAACTACCACCGCCCCCATCAACTACCACCGCCAACCAGCCACCATTGCCATCCACCGGAGATGACAGCAAAAAAATGTTTAATGGGTACCCTATCCACCCCTATTCTAAAGAGGGGGTTTAAACAATTTTTCTACCCATGCAGGTAGAGTACAATTTGCTAAAATATTAGTCACTACTCAATTAGGAATGAATAATGTACGGGGTTTACTAAATTCATACTCGAAATATATGCCCCCTCCCCCCACTATTATTTTATTATAATATTCTATTAAATTATAGTAATTTCACTTATATCCTCGTTTGTGTATGTATAAATAAAATTATTTCAAAAGTTATTATATTTTTTTTATTTTTGTTCTCTTGTAATATATCAAAATGGGTCTGTTTTGTTATTAAAGAAATATAAAAAAATTTTTAAAAAATAGTTTACTGTCTCTGACATGTACATGAGGACAATCGCCCTATTTATTTATGTTTAGTCTAAAGTGCCCTCTGGGTCCTCCACACATTAATATAATATTTCCATTATTGCTTACGTGTGTAAAAATTTATCGGGTACGCCAAGACCAATCGATTTGTCCAATAAGGTTAACTAATATATTTCTTACCATTAAGAGAGCTAATCGAATGAAATTACGGATATAAGTATAACTTTGCCTTATCACAACCAACAACGTAACTGTAATATAGTCCACATTCATTAAGGAGATTTTCCACAAAAAGATTTACATTGTCCGCGTGGGACTCTTGTTAGCGTCTAAGTGTTTAGTTCTAAGAAAGACCTATTAGGAGGAACACTTCGCAAGCACCAATTAAGTCTTCTTGTCCACTATGTGGGATTTTTATTTAAAATATATATTGATGACCTCTGGGATGTCGTCCTCTTGGCATTTCAAAGAATGGAGAAGATTCATGTATAAAGTAAGGCTGATTTCCTCATATCTGATTCCAAGAAATGGAAGAGAATGTACGAAGGAAGGTTCGAGTGTTAGTGGTGATGCGTCGAGAACATCGCAAATAAACGCATACATGGATATTCATCTACCGCCCGGTGAAGAAGAACAAAAGGTATCGATTCAGCCATAAGGAAAAACTGAGGGAATTGGTGTAATACTTGATAGACAGGGTTTTGGGCAGGACCTTACCCATAGTCCCCACAATCAGAAGCAACCAATCGCAATGCTCTTAGACAATACGGATGTCCCAGGACGCAAGGAGAGGCGTTTTCGTCGTGATGATCGATCTCTCGTCTCATGTCTTTTTCTGTATCTTCCACCCAAAAAAAAATGAAATAAAATCAATGTTAAACATAAAATTTTATTTTTTTTATCTTTGCTTATACTGTGTTACATATGTGTTGGGAATGATTTATTTTGTCTTTTCTGTTCTTGCCTCTATCGTTGAATTTGTGAATTAGCCGATACCATGTGAACTTATCATTTACTATTCTCGTACAATTGTGTTTTGGTCTCGAGCTTCTTGCGTTCTTCCAATTAAATTAGTTGGACTAGATGATTTGGTTAAATAAAGGAACATAGGTTTGTTTTTTTAATAACGTGGTCTGAACTTGACTTAAATTTTCCTTATTCATTGATGCTCACTGTGTAAAAATTCTCTCAAGTTATAATAATTGCTTCTTCTTGTGCCCGAATTGCATTAAAAAAATATAAAATATTAAACAGTCTAGTATTGAGTTCTTCAATATGTGTTACGTGTATTATTATTTGGTTGTTGTTAAATTAGGGTTCGAAAAGTTTGAACGTGTTGTGGGGTAGTAAGAATATTAAATTTCTATGTTAGTCGAGTAAAAAAAAAAAAAAAAGAAAGAGCAGGAGAAAACATGTTTTGTCATTTGTTTTGTGCGATGGGTGGTGAATTGCCAGATAAACTAATCTAGCAGACCTAGCATTCGCGACAAGATCAGAGTTGTATTTCTAAATAAAAAATTTGAGATACGAAAATGTTTGTTATATAGGTCATGAATCAATATATAAAATAGATTGAATTGTTGATTAATTATTGACTCAATCTGATATGTCTCTACAAGAAAGAAGAGCTAGTTGTTTTACAAATACATAGAAGAAGTAAAAAAACACATTCTATTAAACAATATGCACCCGTCTAACTTTTAGTTGACTAAATTTTATTTATGTACTAATTTTATGTTCCCACATTGTATCGTCAAAACTTCTTACATTCAGATTAAGTATCAATGTTATCTTACACTTACTTGCCTTTCAAATAAAGGTGCATCTGGCTCTTGGAAAGAGGCAGCCACAATAGCATCTTCAACGTTTGTTCCTTATAAGAAAGTAATTTGTGTTGTGAATTGATCGTAGAGGAGTATGAATAAACGAACGAAGAGGAGAGAGACGGTATTTCTAGTTACCCTAAGAGATAGAGAAGTACCCGAATGGTAGCCGGTCGAGAAGTGAGAAAGGACTGTTGATGGATTCTTGGAAGGATAATCGGAGTAGCACCGCATCCTATTCAGAGAAATAATAGGACATTGGGTACAAGAAAACGTTGGTTTTTGTGAAGGGAATTGCCAGAAGGAGGAGAATGGGTTTTTTATAAACGCGAAGATAATTGGCTTATATTTATTTTTCTATGCATGAATCTATACACCGATGCTTGAAGATTCTTCGGCCCACAAGTAGGGAAACTGGAGACATGAAGGTAAAATCTTGATTCTTTCCTATGGAGGGATAATATTATATTCACACTTCTGCTTCTTCCAAAAGATGGAAGAGCCATTTTGAAGCTTTTCAACTTCTACTTTCTAAATAAGCAATTGTAACCAAAGTTCAGCCTTATAACTAAACAACTTCAGTCATAAGACTTTGGACGTTTGTCTGTTGTAATTTTTTCGTACACAGTTGGACTGGGTGTGTGTTGCATGCTAAAAAATAATTAAGTTGGATCCAATAATGGGTGAGATCCAACAACAACCAGGAGCCAGGAAGATGACGATTGAACATCAACACCCACCTGGTCGGACGCAGCAAGAAACTTCTACTTTACGAAATTGGTTCACGTTTTAATGACTCCTGTATGACGAATTTTGGGATGCCATGGAGGATGGCGTTGTTGTGTTTATTTGGCTGGAATTTGTAATTTCTTTCACAATATTGCATACTGGATGAACAAAAATATTAACTCATTGATGTTAAATTAGGGCCCGTTTTGGGAACCTACTGACAAGGTTCTTATAGAGAATTGGATGAACGACCATACTTCAAAAATATGTCCCATATCGCTATTAGGGTTTTTTGTTCAAAAGATATATGTCAGTGATAAAGATGTTCACAGTTCTCTTTGAGCTGAGTTAGAGTTAATTATGCT
Organism: Actinidia chinensis; assembly: GCA_009663005.1. NCBI lineage: Eukaryota > Viridiplantae > Streptophyta > Magnoliopsida > Ericales > Actinidiaceae > Actinidia > Actinidia chinensis. Next base: position 27,003 of record VIGQ01002269.1, on the reverse strand, counting down.
GTTTCTTTTGAACATACTTACAAGTCTATTTATTGAAAAACACAGCCATTACAATATGGATGTCTCTGTCCCACATTTCTGTTGTGCTCTCTTTTTGTAAGTTGTATTAATTCCTATAATAGCAATCCATGAATGGACTATGGTGGGGGTAGTTGGGATGAATGAATTTTGGAAGGGTGGATAATTTCATTTCATTAAAAATAATCATTTTCAAGTATCAAAAAGTCATAAATATTATTAGGTACATTTGTTGGAATAATGTCATTCACTAGAATATAAGAATTATGTCAGTTGCCCTAAGTGTAAGAAAAGAGTGATTCATTTTTTGTGTTTAATTAACAAAATTGAGATATTTTTGAATTGATTATTTTCTACACACCATCTCATTCCATATTCTTCCCATTCTACATAAATGTCAAGGGGACGAAGAAAAAATCATTTCTATGATAAAAAAAATATAAAATTAAGAATTGCTATTCAAATGCCATGGCAAAAAGTCAATTATATAACATAGAGAATAGAGAGTAGCAAAAAAGATGAGCATGGGAATTACATATGAAAGACTCTGTGGTGCAATAGCTCGCCCTCTCGGACCCATTTACCATCACATCCAATCGCGCCAGGACAGGGCCTGGAATCAGTACCAAAGGTTGATGCCTGCAGTGTGAGATGTAGAAAATATATATTGTAACGGAAAAACAGCTGAAAAAACGACCTCACGAGCTGTACCCAATTTTCTAAAGTTTAAAATTGACAGATTAAAATAAAAACAATCCCAATGAGCTCCCAATTTTTACATACAGAGTAATGTTCTCCTAGTAAAATAACAATGTTTTTATATTGTATGAATGAAAAATTAGCGACCAACACAGCAGGGAAAGGGGAGAGCGGTCAACAAACAGTAGCAAGGCAAAACATTATCTGTCCTGCTTACCTTTTAAAAGTATTTCCTTCATTCTCATTTTAGCAGTGTATTGAATTATCCTAAGGATATTTGCAACAGTTGAATCAAGCAAATAAGCACTTTGTTTGCACAATTGTTTTTTGTGTGATATACAAGTCCCAATTATTCGTAGCATAATTTTTGTGTTTAAATCTGTCTAAATTAGCATTGGAAGTAGTAGGGATGGAAACGGGGGGGGCGGCGCGGTCGGAGGTTGGTGTTGTTCCTGTCCCCCCGATTCCGCAATTTCTTTAAGCCCCGATTCCCCGGCGGGGGGATTTTGTTAACCCCCAATCCCGCCCCCTAACGCGGGACTCGGGAGGCCCGCCCGAATCCAAACCCGCGAATTGCAACCACCACAACCACAAAAAAAATCCCTTAAATCACCACCAAATCCTAAGCCAAAAAATTTAAAAAAAAAACAAATCACAACCCTAAATGAACCATACCAACCCTTAAAATTTGAAATTCAAAAATCAAGATAGACGATTTGAACTCAAAACTCAAAATTTAAAACTCAAAGTAACCCTATTAAATCAACCACAACAGAACATGTTGTCAGTGTTGTGTGTTAGATATTTTAGGGATTAATTTCAATTTGCACCCCTTCACTTTAATTAGATATTATTAAGTAACTTTTATTTTTTAATTTTAACATTTCGGGATCGGGAGCGGGGTATACAAAACCGTCCCCGCCTCGACCCCAAAGAAATCCCCCGAAATCTCACCCGGTCGGGGCGGGGCAGGGGCAAATGCCATCCCTAGATTGGACAATATTAGTTTACTGCAGATAGTTGTTCAAACTCCATCTTTACTAGCATTATAATACCAAGAAACTGGCAGAACTCAAAAAGACAAGCTCTCAATGAAAAAATGAAAAGCATGATTTGTCACTTATTCTATAACGACATGAAGCTATTTCATATTCTCGAAGTCAAGAAGACAGTATTATCATAGAACAGATGGATGGTGGACAATTGTTGATGCCAATTCATAGAGCCGGGCACAGTCTGCTTAGGAAGTGCGAAAGTAGCAAGCAATTTAAAACAAGAGAGACCAAAGCATATACTTGGTGAATTAACGAAGGTAACGGTTCGTTGAAGAAGGAAAACAATTTAAGCAGATGAGTTGCGGAAGAACAAGACGTGGCAATGAAACTAATACATGGCATTTGTAGCACATCAAGGGAGGTTCAGTAGAATGCTAGCAGCATCTTATCTTCATTTATTCCCAGTATCTGCTATAGATGAGCACTAAAACGACTCGTTTAGCTTAAACTAATTAAGAGCTTCTTTTCCTGGAATCAATAATTGGACATCATAAAATTCCAATTTCCTTTGTTTGCTGTTTATAGTTATTTACAGAGGTAGACAAATTTTTAACAGCACTCTTCCTATTATATACCTTGTTTGCAATAATAAGTTAATTGCATTGCAGTCTTGCAGAGTCCTGTCATCATACCGTCCACCATCAACACTAACAAAATATCAAAACACAAAAATTCTTGAGCCAAACAATATAATTTGAACTAGACCACTACCAGAAATTGCCAATGAACGTTAACCAATCAAAGAATTCTGAGGTTGCCGAAGATACTAAATACACACAATGAGTGCAGTGAAGGAAAACCCGCTACAACAATTTGCATCAATATGAGAGAGATGAACGATCAGCTATGTGGAAACCGAGAGATCTGAGTTTTCAGAGGGAGACAGTTAGACTTATCCTGATGTAATCTATCCTACTCTATCTTTTGCTTCTCCATATTAACATTTCGTAATAGACTATAAAGCACTTGTAAACCTGTATCACCCGGAGTATCGCACCTTCCAAGAGAGTGGTCACGCGTTGGCACTATCCAGATTGGAGGAGGCATTGGCATGCCCATGTCTAGTGGTCCGTACATGGGTGATAGGGGTAATAGGGTAGATCGTCGTTGTCTTAATCATCAGTGTAGTAGATGCAATTGGGCTGGCAACTTGGGAATTTGAAGCGGACACGGCTAGAGAATAATTATCACCCAAGAGCAATGAGTCACCGCCCCCCAGGCAGCGATCTCAACACGTCAGCAAAATTTTTGAACACCACCGCACCACCTAAGCCCAAAAGTTTAAAGATTTTATAACATGAGGTCACCAACTGTTGTGGATGATCTTCTCCTCGAGAAACCCTCTAACCGAGCCAACAAGTCTTACCCAGACGAGGCTTCCACAATATATGCCTTCGAAGTTTCAGTGGGAGTCAAAAGAGGGACCACCTCTACTTGTGGTGTGCCATTATTGCTAACATCAACAGAGACTACTTGTTAGCTTTTAGTGTTTCTAATGTAAGCTTTCTTGATAGGCCGTGTGTCTTCAGTCGATCTTTGGGCATGTCCAGAGATTCCTCTTTTTTGATCAATTATTAATTCATTTACCCGATCAAAAAAAAAACAAAAAACAGAGACTACACCGGAATAGCAATCCTTGACAGAGAATTTTCCGAGACGATAAATGGCATCAATGAAGGATACCTCTTCTTCTATGTAAGTCCAGCTTTGCCGGGTTTGATGCAGGCCAATTTTCTAAAAACACCATAGAATGCCATAACCATAAGATCGTCGGGCTCCAAAGAGTGATCACATGATAAAACAACCTTAAGGACTTCATACTCGTATTTGTAAAACCGTCCCTTGGTGGGATTGACATAATTAAGTTGAGGACTCACTTTTGGGAAGCAGAGGGACTTGCGGGAGAAGGGGTTGAAGAGTGTAATGCTCAAATACCATTGTACTTCTACAACCATTCCTATTTCTCACTGTATCCCCATCATCCCTATCCTTTCCAGCGCCTAACGGTCGGAGGCTATTTTTCATCCAGCGTCCGACAACCTTTTGTGGGAATACCTCCTTTAACTTATCTGTCAAACTTTGCCGGAAAAGTCAAATAATAAACTTTTATTGTTTGTTTCAGAAATACTTTTCATTATGTATTTTATACTCTACGAATACTAAATAGTGAAATTTATTTTTGAAAAAGTTCGCCGGATAAGTCCTCCGGAGGTTTGCTAAAAAATCCGCAAAGTCATAGACGGAAGTTCGTGTGGACGTTCGCTGAAAAAGTTGTCAGCGATCAATGGAGGTGGCCAGAGTGGTGGCACGTGGCGGTGATAAGTTGACACTAATAAGGTATTAATAATAAATATATATAACTAAAAATAGGGTAATTCTGTCTACACTTAAAAAATAATGGACTTTTTGTTATAAAAGATTATAAATTATGAATTATTTGCAAAGATATATCCGCAAATCGCCTATAAGTGGGCCATTCAATGATTATCCATAATTTTAGTATTGTTTTTTTTGCTTTATTCTCTCCTTTTTTTTGCTGACTCCGTTAAAAAAAATTCTTGTGTATTTGTCATATGATTTGGGGAAAACAACGAAACATTGTATTTTTTTTAGGACTATCCAGTAGATTTAAATTATTCATTTTTAGCATGAGAAAATATTTCATACAAAAATTCAAGTTGACTTGAGATTAGTAACCTCGTCATCTAATCATATTTTTTTATATAATCTGAACATTCTGATCTCAAAATCATAATTACCTTGTTCATTTTTTATAAAACAAAAAAGCAGAATAGCTTCTAGAAATAATTAAACCATCATTTTAATCCACTCCTAAGAATGTGTTGAAGTGCTGTAATTAACAAAAGGAGAACTACTACTAAAAAAATAAGTTCAAATGAATGTAACGTAAGTACACTTTGAAGACAAATGCTCCGCCAAAACAGAGTATGGTAATACCTACTAGCTTATTATCTGCACCTAAATATTTGACTTGAGTTTGTTATTGCCGCAAATGGAAAGTAGGTACGGATTTTGGATTTCAATTTCAAACAACTCTAAAAAAACTCATGCTTAGGTCCTGCCAATGGACTCATGTGATTATCTGCCGGCTCTAACATGAAGCGATGCCACTCTGAGTTATGTGGGAGCAAATTTGGAGAACTTTGTTTCTGCGATTTACACAAAGTTTCATTAGTTAATTCAAAAACGGATACTTGAACAAAAAATTAAAAATAAAAGATCCATTTTAGAAATAAACTCACCAATATTCATCATATGGGCACAAAGTGAATTTGGACAATTATCGTGGCTAGTGCCATTAATTGCCCCTTCCAAATACATCAAGTCGTTCATAGTTGAGTCATTGGTCCACAGCTGGAAAGTAGAGATGGATTTTGAATTTGAAACTCCGGACAACTCTGAAAAACTCATGCTCGGTCTGCCAATGGACTCATGTGATTATCTGCCGGCTCTAACATGAAGCGATGCCTTTCGGAGTTATGTGGGAGCAAATTTAGAGAACTTCGTTCCTCTGATTTACCCAAAATTTTATTAGCGAATTTATAAATGGACACTTGAACCAAAAATAAAAAATAAAAGATCCATTTTGGAAATAAAACTCACCAATATCATCATATGGGCACAAAGTGAATTTGGACAATTATCGTGGCTAGTGCCATTAATTGCCCCTTCCAAATACATCAAGTCGTTCATATAGTTGGTCATTGTCACACAGCTGGAAAGTAGAGATGGATTTTGAATTTGAAACTCCGGACAACTCTGGAAAACTCACATGCTCCTCGGGTCTGCCAATGGACTCATGTGATTATCTGCCGGCTCTAACATGAAGCGATGCCTTTCGGAGTTATGTGGGAGCAAATTTAGAGAAACTTCGGGTCCTCTGATTTACAAAATTATAGCGAATTATAAATGGACACCTTGAACCAAAAATAAAAAATAAAAGAGCCATTTGGAAATATAAAACTCACCAAATTCCTCATATGGGCAACAAGGAATTTGGACAATTATCTGGCTAGTGCCATTAATGCCCTTCCAATACATCAAATTGGCGAGTTGGTCAGGTCACCACTGGTTAGAGAGGGATTTGAGACTTGATTCCGGGACAATCTGAAAACTCATGCTCGGTCCTAATAATGGAATATGATGGCCATTTAGAGGCTTAAAAGGAAATGGGAGTTGAGAGTATATGGAAGGGAGCAAATTGGAGAACTCCGTTCTCTGATTTATATAAATTTTCTCATGAATTTTTTGTGTAATTTTATGTATTTGCTAGATGTGTAAGTCTTTATTTTGTTAGTTTAAATGTATTTTGGAAAAAATGAACCGTTCCAACATTAAAAGTCATAATATATTTGTCTCTGTGTAATTTAGATTTATGTCATTTGATTTAAGTAAATAAAAAGCTGAGTAATTCGGTTTGATGAATATTTTTTTCCTAAAAAACTAAACAAACCGAACCGAATAAATCGTGTACATCCGTATTTAACATCAATATACAAGTTGGATTTTAATGGGTTTTTGCTTTGTCATTTGGTAGTTAGATAATAATTAATTACAGATAAGCACAGTAGCTACAAATCTTGAAGAAAAAGCCTGGTTAAAGAGAGAAATAAAATAAAATTCAATACCTTACAAGAATTGGACTCCCTACACTTTCTATTGAAAGTGTAGAGTACCAAGCAACGAATGAGATAAGTTGGGTAATATCATTTTCACAAAAAACGTTGTTCCCTATTGCCCAATTAATTCTAATCATTTACAATTTTGACACCACGAATCGCATGGTCCATTCATGTTAAGATGTGTATACATCACGTTATGATAACCTATGATTTTAATCAATGATGCGCAGTGGCATTCTCTATGTGCCTAAATGAAATGACCAACGCACTTCCTTATTTGAACTAAATATTCAGGGACGTATCTCTCACTTGGAAAAAAAAAAAATTACACTTGTACTTTTTTACCCCAGGGAAGGAAACACCCGAATGGCGTCGACCGAATCGAGCAATCGCAACTAGGGACGGATACTGGAACGCGACTGACATCCGAAAAACCTGTTATGTATTGAAAATAATATTGTAGGGGTTACAAGATGTCACTCGACTTATACAAAGGAGGGCCTCGATATGGCAGAAAAAAAACTGCGTGGAAGATGCATGAATACAAGATCCTTCCCACAAGAAAGAGACAATGCTGCTTGATTCCATGAAGGTAATTCCAATAACTTAGTTCTTTTTATTGCACAATTTTTTTTTATGTAAAAATGGTAGTTTTATAGTCGTCTTGTGCACAAAACTAAATGGATGTCAAAGTTTGGGACCAAAGTAAGACTTTGTCTAAAAAACTAGGGGAAACAATTTCTCACTAGAGCGTTGGACGAAAAAGCTGACTTTGCAACACGCAATAATAGAAGGGGGTTACTTTGTTTACATGAAAACAATAAGAACTAAATGAAATTTACGTGAAACTCGAAAGGCGTTAAAAATGAACTGACCATTCTCAATTCTATTGTTTTCTCAATAGGTTGGACGACTTGGTTTTGTGCAAAATATACTAACAAGCAAAAAAGCTAAAGGATGTTCCAGAGAATCAAAGAACAGAGATTGCAGCTAAGAATGCTAATCAAGACTCGCGTCCATGGGTATCTCTACTGGGATGAATATGGGTGAGTTAAACGTATTCTTTAATTTATTTATTTTTGTCAAATATCCTCACTTCATGCACTAATGAAATTTGTTGTGAATCAGAGGAACAGAGTTCTCCAAATTTGCTCCCACTAAACTCACTTCCTTTTAAAAGCCTCTAGATGGCCATCATATGCCATTGGTATGGCCGAGCATGAGTTTTCAAGAGTTGTCTAGAGTTCAAATCCAAAATCCGTCTATGCTTTCCAGTGTTGACAATAACCAACTCTACGATGACGTATTTGGATGGGTTAATTAATGGCTCTAGCCACGACAATTGTCCAAGTTCACTTGTGCCTATATGATGAATATTGGTGAGTTTATTCCAAATGGAGCTTTATTTTTTGTTCAAGTGTCTGTTTATGATTCACTAAAGAATCCTTGTGTAATCAGAGTAAACGAGTTCTCCAAATTTGCTCCCACATAACTCCAAAAGGCATCGCATCATGTTAGAGCCAGTAGATGATCACACGAGTACATTGACGAACCCGAGCATAGTTGTTTATCCAGTTTTTCCGGAGATCAAATCTCAAATCTGTCTCTACTTTCCAGCTGCTAGAATGACCAACTGATGAATGACTTGATGTATTGGAAGGGGTAATTAATGACTCTAGCCATGACAATTGTCCAAGTTCACTTGTGCCTATATGATGAATATTGGTGAGTTTATTCCAAAGTGAATCTTTTATTTTTTATTTTTTGTTCAAGTGTCCATTAAAAACTCACTAATGAAATTTTGTGTACATCAGAGGAACGAAGTTCTCCAAACTTGCTCCCACAAAAAATACTCCGAAAGGCATCGCGCTTTCAAAATAAACCAAATATGAGCCGGTCAAGATTATCACCACTAGTCCTTGCGGACCCGAGCATGAGTTTTCTAAATTTGTCCGGAGTTCAATCTCAATCCGGTCTTACTTTCCAGTTAATGATACGACCAACTGGTGAACTACTTGATGTATTTGGAAGGGGTAATTAATGACTCTAGCCACGACAATTGTCCAAGTTCACTTGTGCCTATATGATGAATATTGGTGAGTTTATTTAACAAACTCAAGTCAAATATTTAGGTGCAGATAATTAAGCTAGGTATACCATTCTTTGTTTTGGTGGAGCAAATGTCTTCAAAGTGTACTTAGGCTACAATTCGTTTTGAACTTAATTTTCTTAGTTAGTAATTCTCCTTTTGTTAATTACAGCACTATTAACACAGTCTTAGGAGTTAGATTAAAATAATGCGTTGATTATTTCTAGAAGCTATTCTGTTTTTTTGTCTTATAAAAATGAACAGGCACTTCTGAATTTGAAATCAGGAATGTTCCAATTGTATAAAACAAATATACCATTAGATAACGATGTTACTAATCTCAGATTCAATTTGAATTTTTGTATGTGATATTTTCTCTGCAGACGCTCAAAAAATAAATTATTTTAACATCTACAGGATATGTCCTAAAAATCACAACATTTTCATATCTTTCCCAAATCATATGACAAAGACAATAATTTTTTTTAATTGAGTCAGTAAAAAGAGAGGAGAGAATTAAGGAAAAAAAAACAAATACTCATATAAAAAATTGATTAGGGAGAATTCATTGAATGGTCCACTTAAGGTGATTTTAGCTTGTTTAGTTGGTTGTGAATCTATTCTGTAATAGCTCCTATGATTATATCTTTAACTACGAGGGAAAAGAAAATCAACCTTGATTAACATCTTGAAGAAGCAAAGCACCATAAGTCATACGCACCCAAGAAGTACTTGAAAAGTATTCAGAAAGTGGATCGTGCCAGTTTCAACTTTGGTGTGCGTGATCTCGCACAGAATGAATTGATCCATATTTTTTTTAGGGTATTTTTCAGATGTTCTTTGGACATGAGCTGTTGCGCGCATCCTTGCACTCACACACATAGGAGAGATAGATCCGGTTGGATGCTGGAGAATATATGCTGTGTAATGGGGGGAGGTTATGTGCTGCTAGTTTTCCTATTGGAGTCAGTCAGCTAGAGGAGGCTTAATTGTTAGTAGACAAAAGAGAAAATCAGAATCACATTCAACAAAACTTCTAGTCTTTTAGCAACAATTGAGAACATATTTGAATTTTCCCCCCAAAAGGCATACCTCTTGGAGGCATGTCTGTGTTTTGCCTCTCCCTTTACGTTTCAAGGCCTCTGGTCACTACCTACAGTCATTAACATTGCTCGTTATGTGAAAATCGGAATCAAAAATGCTCAAATAGGGCATTGATTCAAAATTTACCAATTTCAACTGCCCAAGAGAACTGATTTTGTAACTGGTTTCGAATTAGTCTTCAACATTGTTGTCCTTCTTCGGATGCCATCTCTTAAGTTTTCCGGCACTCCATTCATAACCTTACTTTGCATCCTCATTCTAGCCTCCTCTACCTTAGCGTCCATTCCTACATCGAAACTAGGATGTATTACACAATTTCATTCAAGAATTTTGTCCTACAGCTAAAATGCTGTTGTAAATCAAGTTTAAATCCAACTCAAGCAAGGGCTTTAGCTGAATCTCATTCTGTCAAGATAAGAGTACATTTTGAGTCGGCGCTGCCGCATCGTTGGCATCCTCAGCCTTAGGAATGCCAGTGATCCTCTGCCTCTTGGATGCATCAGCTTTCTTCTGTTCTCTCTTCGACTTGTAATCTTCCCCCCAGACGGGGAAGGCACTGTCACTACCCATGCCTCAGACTCTGCCTTTAAGCAAATCCACATTATTCGTAAGCACCCAGAAATTAATACAATTCAAAAATCCATGTAAATAATTCCCCTCAACTAAAATGTTCACCCTTCTAATTTCACCCACTATCTCCCTTGTTTTTTTTCTGGTGGGGAAATTTTATGTGTAGTTGCCATTTCGGATCAATACCCGTTTTGCAAAACACTTGTTCAGATATGATATCTATTTAGTTTTCAACGGATTAGTCTTCAATAAATTAAAACAGATTTCTACTGTTTTCTCAGAAAATTATTAAAAACCATAGTTCTACTGAAATTTCTCAAATTATTTTTCCACTTTTGTTCCAGAGTCATCTTGTGAGTCTGAGAATTAATGAAGGGTTGATAAATGTGAGCATTGACAAGACCCCAAAGGGTTCTTCTTCCACCACCACATAATAGATTATGTTTATCTCATGTGTGTACTATTTTAATTTAATATTTATGTGGATAATTTATAACGGTTGGATATACTAATTTTTTAGTGGATTCAATTTCAATATAAAATAATTGATATGCAATCACTATAGTATAATGAATGGCTTTTTTACTTTAAAGATCTTTCTTTTTTTGCCCTTCATTTAAAGACTTTTTACCCTGTTAGCATTGTCATATTCCTTTTCTAAGATTTTAATTTGATCAAATTAAATTTGAACCTCCGTAAGGTTTCATACATCTGATGTAAACAAGTAGTTCCTTGCAAAAATATTGGAAATGAGTGACACGAATTATGACTCTTTAAACAACTAAGCCAATACTCCATTTCAAGGCTATTAATAAGATTAAGTTTGTTCTATAATGATTAAATAAGCCTATATTATAGAGTATTGACAATTATTTTTTATAAAAATTATTGGTATGTTAGCCATAAGGGTATTTATTTAAATACATAGATAACATGTGATTGATTTTTCATCACTCTTTCAAATAAATAGTAAAGACAAGTGGCGTTGTAATGATACAATTAAAATGTGGAAAGGGGTCAGGTCAATATAAAAGTGATTAAAATAAGATTAGTTTATGGGACATTTGATGAAAATTATGACCATAAATTTATAGGAGAGTTTCACATTATTGGTAATAGAAAAATATCTTATTAAGTCGTGGAAAGATAAAAGCTGATATACAAATTGAATGACAGGTTTTTAAGTAGCTTCTTTTTTTCATTTTTAAGACTTTTTTTCCCTTTCAGCCTTGCAATATCCCTTTTTGAGTTTTTAATTTGATCAAATTAAATCTTGAACCGGGGGTGGGGGGTGGGGGGGGGGGGTGGGGTGTGGGGGGGGGGGGGGGGTGGTCCAGTGTAAATATCACGGGACCTCAGGGGAGTCTATTTATTGTTTATTCGTCTTTTTCGTGTCAAATATTTCTCATTTTCCTTATTTTTTCAAGTCTTTTGTTCTCATGATAAATTAGGAATCTCCTCATCAACAAAATCCGATCCAGGGTCTATCGAGCTGTATCTAATATAACATCCACAACACACTTGAGCAACTTTTGTTCTCCTCTCCGCACATATTTCTTGACCTTCTCTCCCATCTTTCATCGGTTCTTTGAATATGGACAAGGGCAGTCTATTATATTGAATGTAGGGCGACGAGAGAGAAGATAGATCTTGCCACCAGGATATCGTTTGTTCCTACGGACACAGAGCTGGTTGTGCATTACTTGTTTAACAAAGTCTCCCATCCCCTTCACCCGTAAACATGATCATCGCATCACTATTACGACTGTCCATCCACAACAACTAGCTCGTAGTAAATTCTCTTCTCTCGTTCTTGGTTTTTTTAATTTTGGGAGTTCACTAGAAAATTTTCTCAGCTGTGCTGCTTCGTATCAGTATAAAATCTTCGTGTTGTTTTTTTTGCTGTTTCTGTCAAATAATTCTCATTATCACAAATCCTTGATCCAAAAATAAACGGTATACCCTGCACTCAGTCTCCTAGTTCTTAAGAAATATTTGTCCCTACGGAGGATGGTCTCTAGAATAAAGAGCTAAATTGTGTAACATCGAAACACTAAGTACAGTGAAAACAAAAAATCGAAAATAATTCTTGGCGACTTGAACTCACGTCTGTCTCTCTCTCATAAATAAAATTTTAAAACTATGAAACAACGTAAACTCTATATTTTTTTTTTTCCTATACAAGAACGTATTACAAATAGAAGAAAAAGCTACAGAAAATTCATGAAATTTGCCCTCCATTCAATAGTGTCATATCAATTCATGAGGGTATAATAGTTGCCCATAATTGTTCAGTTATCTCGGAAGACCCATCCATACGCCCCACTTCATCCATATAGGAATTTAATAAATTTCTTCTAACATTCTCTCTTCAATTTTCATTCACTATGGATCATTGTGAGCTGATTATTTTATATTGTCGTTACTTTTTTCTAACGAACGAGGATTTTACCAAAAAAAAATATCATCAATCAATTGAATTTTAATTGCGTTAATTATTTGAATGATTTTGTAGTTAAAAACGACTGAAAATTAAGTTACATTGGGAGGGTAATAAAATCGATTTACCCGAATAATGCCGATAAAATTGACCAACCTGCGATTTATTGAATTTGTCAATGTCGGGTTCTATAACGGCCCTTCCATTTGACCTTCAAATAAAAGAATGGGTGAAATATATGATCATCCTAAGTTTTGGGTTAATACACAAAGTACTTCCTGACATGTGAGAAATGACATGACCTTTCCATGAGATTTAAAACTTGTAAAATTTTTTTTCATTTTAACATTAATCACACCAACCCACCGCAACCACCATCCGCCCCCTGAATTGTTTCCGAGTAACACAATAAAACGCTCTTGACTCAATGTTCCATCCAGATTGTCAGCTGAATAGTGGTTGACAATCCTCATATATATAACTCTTATTTTTGTTTGACAAAGTTACTATATAATTTCACCAAAATTGGGATTGAATGACGAAAAATTTACATTTCACATTGTTTTTGTACCAATATATAAGAATAAAAAAATTACTAAAAAAATGAAAAAATTCAGATGAAAACCCCCAAGATCTTTTTTTTTTTTTACTTTCCAAAGATTTTTAATAAATATTTTTTTATTTTCATAATTTGAAACTCTCCATATAAATTAGGCATCCCTCCCATCAACAACAACTCCTGTCCACCGTCCTCTCTATATATACACACCACAACACCGCACACACTTGATACTTTCTCTCTCCTTCGTCGGTTTCTTGAAGAATGGACAATGGAAAGTCAATTATAACCGAATTGGAGGGCGACGATGAGGGAGAGTTCTCTCCTCCTTCCACCAGAAAATCGGTTTTTCCCCTGGGGACAACAGATCTGGTGCATTGCTTGTATAAAACAAAGTTTCCCATAAACCCTTACCCGGAAAATGATCATAGCTATCATATCTACGACTTCCATCCACCAACAACTAGCTCGTAAGTAAATTCTCTCTCTCGTTCTTGTTTTTTAATTTTGTGAGTTCACTAGGAAAATTTTCTCATCTGCTGCTGATTCTGGTATGAGGTAATAAAAATCTTCGTGTGTTTTTGCTTGTTCGTACAAAATTAATGCTCATTTATCACAAATCTATGATCACAAAAATTACGTATACCCTGCACTCAGGTCTCCTATTTCTTAAGAACTATTTGTCGCCTACGGAGGATGTCTCTTAGAAGAAAATAGCACTAAATGTGTGTAATCTGAAACCACTAAGTAAGTCGAAACATCGAAAATAAGTCTTGGCCGAACTTGAACTCAGTCTGTTCTCTCTTATAAATAAAATTTTAAAACTATGAAACAACGCGTAAACCTATATTTTTTCCATACAGACGTAGATACAAATAGAAGAAAAATGCTACAGAAAATTCATGAAATTGCCGCCAGTAATAGGGTCATATCCCAATGGATGAGGGTTATAATAGTTGCCCATAATTGTTCAGATCTCGGAAGACCCTCCATACGCCCCACATTCATCCATATAGGAATTTATAAATTTCTAACTTCTCTTCAATTTTCATTCACTATTGGATCATGTGAATGCTGATTATTTTATATGACGTTACTTTTTATACGAACGAGGATTTTACCAAAAAAAAAAATATCATCATCAATTGAATTTTAAGTGCGTAATTATTTGAGGGAGTTTGTAGTTAAAAACGATTATGAAAAATTAGTTAACATTGGGAGGTATAAAAATCGATTTAACCGAATAAGCCGATAAATAAATTGGACAAACCTGCCCGAATTATTGAATTGTCATGTCGGTTCTATAACGCCCTTCATTGAACCTTCAAATAAAAGAAGAGGTGAAATATACTGATCTCCCTGAAGTGTTTGGGTAATACACAAAAGACTCCTGACATTGAGGAAATGACAGGACCTTTCATGAGATTTAAAACTGTAATAAATTTTTTTCATTTACATTTAATCACCCCTGATGTTCCGAGTTAACACATAAAACGCTCTTGACGTCAATTGTCCATCCTGATGTCAGTGAATAGTGGTTGAAATACAATATACTACTCTTATTTTGCAAAGTTACTATATATTTCACAAAAATATGATTGGAATGACAAAAAAATTACTATTTCATTGTTTTTGTACCAATATATAAGAAAAAAATTACTAAAAAAATGAAAAAATCAGATGAAAAAACCCAAGATCTTTTTTTTTTTTTACTTCCAAAGATTTAATAAATATTTTTTTATTTTCAAGAATTTGAAACTCTCCATATTAAATTAGATCCCCACTCAACAACAAACTCCTGTCCATCGCTCTCTCTATATATACACACCACACGCACACACTGATTACTTATCCGTCTCCTTAGTCGGTCTTGAAGAATGGACAAGGAAAGTCAATTATAAAACCGAATTGGAGGGAGGACGAATGAGGGAGAGAGTTCTCTCTCCCTTCCACCAGGAAATCGGTTTTCCCCAATGGACACAGATTTATGGAGGCATTGCTTGTATACAAAGTTGCCCTCAACCTACCCAGAAACAGGATCAGAGATATAAATATTCTACCTCTTCATCTCCAACAACGATCGTAGTAAATTCTCTTCTAGTTCTAGTTTCTTTTATTTTGTGAGGTCACTAGAAAATTTTCTCATCTGTGCTGGTTCGTCTCGGTTAATATAATGTCTAGTGTGGTTGGTATAGTTGATTAGATTCTATCTCACAGCTTATATGTTGGGAACGATTACAATAAACATAAATTCTATAAAACAATTTTCATTCATCACAAAAATATACAGTTAAAATTGATTTTATAATTACAAAAATAGAATGAGATATAAACAGATTGACCGAGTGTGGGGAGTCTTCTAGACAAAGATTTTCTTAGGTGAAAAGATTCGTTTTGAGATGTTATCGACGTTTTCCTCTAATGATCTATGAGTAAAACAGTTAAACTGTGAACTTCGAAATGCAACACCAAGTAAGTCGGAAACCATTGGGCGAACTTAAACTCACGTCTATCTCTCTCTTGAGAATGAATATGAGACAATTGATAAAACTCTATATTGGTATGTCCCATACAAGAACCAAATACACATAAAAAAAAAATGATGGATGGGTTGCTGCAGTAAATTTACGAAACTGCCGCCATAGTATTTAGGGTATGAGAAGAATTGTTCTAGGTCATGCAATTAAAAAGTTTGTTGGATTAAGAGTTAAGAGATTCAAATGTCCAACATAAATTTTTTTGTTGGATAAGAGGAGTATAAAAACTTCTAACGAGGTGGTGTTCGGAGTTTTTTTTTTATATAGTCGGTTTGATTTGTTATAGGTTTGTCCCAGTGACTAATTTTGAACCAATGTGACACTGAATTTTTTAGTCAATATGTATGCATTTGATCCCATGTATATTTTTTTGTGATAATTTTATGTATTGCTGATGCGTAAAATCTTTATTTTGTAGTGTAATTTTAAATTATTTTTACAACGAACCTTACCAAACTCATTAAAATCCAAATATATTTGTCTTGTTTAATGATTTTGGTCAATTCGATTTAAGTAAAAAAAAGCAAGTAAATAAAAGCAAGTAATTCGGTTCGATGAATTTATTTTTTTCTCAAAACTGAGCAAACCGAACCATGTACATTCCGATTCTTAACATCAATATACAAGTTGGATTAATGATTTTTTTTGGTTGTCAGGGTATAATAATAATTTCAGATAAGTACCGTGGCTACAAATCTGAAATTAATTAAAAGGCTGGTAAAGATGGAAAAAAAATAAACTTAAATTCATACTTCTCCGAGAATGACTCCCTACACTTCTATTGAAAGTGTAGTACCGAGCCAGCCAGTCTAGATAAATTGGGTGGTAATGTCATTTTCACAACAATGTTTTTCACAATTGCCAATAAATTCTGCTCATTTATTAATTTTGAGACCACGTATTGCATGGTTATTCATTGCTAATATGTGTATACATCACGTTATATAACCTATGATTTTAATCCAATGTAATGCTTGAAGTCATCTCCGTGTACCTCTGAACCGTACCAACTTACTTAATTTATTGTGTAACCAAATATTCAGTGAGTATCCCTCGCTTGGAAAAATACACTGGTACTCTTTCACCCCAAGGGAAAGAAACACCGAATGGCGTTCAGCGACCGAATCGAACGATCCAACCATGGATGAATACTGGAAGGGGACGACATCATCAACTGTTATGTATAAAAATAATATTGTAGGGTACAAGATGTCACTCGAATTCTACGAAGGAGGGCCTCAAGATGGCAAAAAAACTGAGTGAAAGATGCATGAATACAAGATCCTTCCACAAGAAGAGCATGCTGCTGATTCCATGAAGGTAATTCCATACTTAATTCTTATTGCACAATTTTTTTTTTTATGTTAAATGGTCATTTTATAGTCGTCTGTGCACAAACTCAAATGATGTGAAAGTTGTGGGACCAAAGTAAGACTTTGTCTAAACTAAGGGGACCATTTGCCACAAGCAGTTGGATGAAAGGCTGACTTTGCAACACGCAATAAACTAGAAGGGGTTACTTGTTTACATTAAACAATAAGAACTAAAGTGAAATTTAGGTGAAACTCAGAAAGGCATAACGTGAAATTGACCATTCTCAATTTCTATTTGTTTTCTCAATAGTTTGGACGACTTGGTTTTGTGCAAAATATACTCAACAAGCAAAAAAGCTAAGGATGTTCTAGACAATCAAAGAACAGAATTAGCAACTGAGAATGCTAATCAAGACTCGCGCCATGGGTGTTCTAATGGGATGAATAGGGTGAGTTATCTCCCAAAAGTATCTTTTAATTTATTTATTTTTGTCAAAATATCCCTCACCCTCATGCACTAATGAAATTTGTGGTGAATCAGAGAAAAAGGAGTTCTCCAAATTTGCTCCCACTAACTCCGACTTCCTTTTAAAGCCTCTAGATGGCATCATATGCCATTCGTAGGTCGAGCATGAGTTTTCAAGAGTTGTCTAGAGTTCAAATCCCAAAATCCGTCTTACTTTTCAACGGTGACAATGACCAAGATATGATTGAGTATTTCAATAGGTAATAATGGCTTAGCCACGACAATTTTCAAGTTAACTGGTGCCCATATTGATGCATATTGGTGAGTTATTTCAAAATGGATTGTTGTGTTCAGATTTCAGTGGGAGGAAAGTTCAGAAATTACAGATCAGTAGCGAGGAATCTCAATAAATTGCAGTTTGGCTAATCAAGTTCCTAAAATTGGGAATTCAGCCGGATCCAAACTCAGATAAGTCCTGAACTCTATTAATTTTGGTAGTATAATTTGCAAGTCTAAAACGGTATCATGTTGCTTCATAGGTGCTTGATTTTAATACTTGTCCCTAAAAAAAATAAAAAGTAAGTACCATTGAGACCTCTAAGCCACCCTATTGTATTATTAATTGTTAGAAGCTTAGTCAGTACTTGGGAACTCACTAACTTACTGTGAGTTCACGTTTCCTACGTTCAACACTAGTTACTACCCGCCAACCAACATTTAGTGGAAACGGATGCATGGTTGAGTTTCTTTTGTTACGCGTCAATAATTCGTGAGTCCGACTTATCTTTGTTAAAAAAAAAATCTTGATCTCTTTGCAGTTTCCTAGTTGTGTCTAGAGTAGGTCGTTTTATGCGTTTGCGTAGTGGCGTTCATTTCAATCTAAATCTTCCCCTACCATGGAACCCCACACCATAGAGCCTTAGATCAAAAGATAGCAAAAACTTACGAACTATGTGGAACAGTAACGGTTTCTGTGCATCAAATTCAGAGAGATCGCCACCAAGCTGGTGGTAATGGGGCCGGTCCAGCCCAACCTAATCAACCGGTACTAGAGCGACTTTTCCAAATTACCATCGTAATGATCCTAGAGATCCTATCATCAACGGTGAGCTCTCACCTTTGTGGTCGCCTTGATCTCAAAGCTTTCACCGATTGGGAAAAAATTCGTGAGATGGATCCACTTCTTGAGGAACAATTTGTCCGATGATCGGAAAGTCCGCGTTTGCCTAAAATAAACTAATCGCAGAGCTAAACTTTTTTGGCAAGAGTATGAGCAACGACGGACAACCTCCCGTAAGATTGGGTTGAGATGAAAAAATCTTGAAGAAAATATCTCCTCAGTCCTATCAAGGTTGATATGCTAGACAAGTGAAAATATTCGTCAAGATTCCAAACCAGCTACGAATATGTTGCGCAATTTGAGAATATCTTATGAGTTGCAAACATTTAGGGAGAAAGAAAGAATGACTCTGAGTCGTTTTCGGGACATGGTCTAAATGACGACTTTAGAAAGGAACTTGTTTACGGGAAGAGTGTGACACTCTTGACCAGGCATACACCTTTGTTCAAAAACTTATGAGATGGTCAGCCAACCTAGTTTTGGACGTCGTTTTGAGAGTCGAAACACACCCAGCCCATGTACCTTACCAACGTCTAGGTCAATACCCACGACTGCACCTCCTTTTCAGGACGGTAAGAAAAGACATTTTAGCTGAATCTTCAGGGATGAAATCCCACGCTTCAATGCTATAAATGCCAAGGTTTTGGTCACAAAGCCGCCAACTGTGGCCAAACTTGAAACTCTCTTTGTCAAATCACAAGGTCAGAACTATGAAGGGATGATATTGAAGAGCAACTTTAGAGCCAAACTTGGAAAAATCTTCTCGAGTAGGACGAGGATTATTTTTAAGGAGGAGATGTCACCTCAGGTGTGTTAGGTGTGCTTGACACAGGCTAAGCAGACAATGATTGGAGGCGTAATGCGATCTTTCACACGTACATCAAATGCGAGAAAAGATTTCAAGGTCATTAAGATAGGGAGTTGTATCAATCGTTTCTTCATCCACTGTATCCCGCCTTGGGTTAAAGACAACTACCATCTAATCCATCCATGTCTCTGGGTTGACACATCGTCAATATCCATAAAGCAAAGATGTCTATCCCAGTAGATCATTATAGTGATAAATTGGTACGATGTGGTTCCTATGAAGGTTGGACACATAATTTTGGGTCGACCTGGTTTTGAATGGATGTCACTTTACGGACGCTCAAATTCGTGTTTCTTCTTTTGAGAACAAGCAAATCAAGCTGAATCCGCTCAGCCAAAGCATGCCTTAAAACAAAAGAAGGAAAATTCAACCAAGAGTTGAGGATTGAACACATATCAGTCCGAAAGAGTTCGAAAGAGCGATCAAAGATCATCCATTTTAATGAGTTTAATGGCACATGAGACTTCCCATAGAGAGTCAGGATACGGCCTCTTGAGAAATAACTTCTATCCTGCAAGAATTCCATAAGGTTTTTCCGTATATCTCCTGCAATTAAAACCGAGAGGGAATTCACACGCCATTGATCTGTCCGGGAGCTACCTCCCCAATGTACCTCATTATAGGCTGAACCCTAGTGAACATGCTGAGATTACAGCGTCAGATAGTGATCTCTGCACCAAAGGGTTTAGTTAGGGATAGTACGAGTCAGTTGTCGTGCCAGCACTTATAACCCCTAAGAAGACGGTTCCTTGAAGAATGTGTGTGGATAGTAGCGCCATTCATAAAACACTCTCAAGTACATTTTTATATCCATAGAATTTGATGATATGTTTGAAATTAAGGTTGGAGCCAACTGTTTTTTCCAACAAAATTGATTGAAAAGTGGCACAATTCAAATTCGAATCCGTCCACCCCGGGGGGATGAATGAAAAAAATGCCTTCAAGACAAAGGATGTTGTATGAATGTAGTCATGCCATTCGGCCTTTCTAATGCTCCAAGTACTTTCATGCGAGTGATGACTCAAGACTCAGCCTTTCATGGGTAAAATTCTGGTAGTGTACTTGATGACACATCATTTATAGTAAATCGAAGGAGCAACATTTGGACCACTTTGCTCCAGGTTTGTGCTACACTTCAAAGAGAAAAACTTTACACAAATAAAAAAAATGTTCATTTTTTACTGAAGGTGTTGTCTTCTTAGGATTCGTTATTTCATTCAAGGGGTTTTCTGCTGACCCTTCTAAAATTCAGGCAATTGTACGATTGGCCCGAGCCCAAATCTATTCATGATGTTCGTAGCTTTATGGGGCTCGCCTACTTTTTATCGCAATTCATTCGAGGGTTTAGCACCATATTTCTCCCATTGCCTAAGAAAGGTGAATTTCAATGGGGACAAAGCGGCGACCCGCAAGTGTTTAGGGAGATTAAAAAAAAACATACACTGAAGCACCTATATGCGCATCCAAGGACTTTTCGAAGTTTTTGAATGAAATAGAGTGCAATGCTTATGGTCTTAGATAGGATGGAGTATTAGTATTGAGTCAAGAGCGACATACGTTGCTTACTTTAGTGAGAAATTAAATGACGCGAAACAAACGATACTCCACTTGATAAAGAATTCTATGCGGTTGTTCAAGGCCATTGGCTTTTGGAGATATTATTTACTTCCGCATGGAAGTTGTCCATTTACTCAGATCATGAAGGCATTACGTTATCTTTAATCCCAAAGAAGTTCAATTCTCGCCCTGGCGCTAGTTGAGTTCCTCAGTTACACATTTGGTAAAAATCGTCTGGGGTTGAGAATAAAAGCCGTTGATGCCATTAGTAGTCGTGCATTTCTCCTTTCGCTCATGATGCAAAGGTGTTGGAATGAAGGGTGACTCTTAAAGGGATTATTGAGTCATGTCCGGATTTTCGCGACTTCTATTTAGCCTTGAGTTCCAATCACCTCCATCTCTCGTGGATATTATTACCATTCGCGATAGATTCTTATTTCGCACGCTACAAGTATGTATCAATGTACTTCTATGAGAGATTTCTAGTATGGGAGATTCACGCGGTGGTCTGCTAACATTGGGCCGCGATTAGACCATCGAGAAGTAGAGCGTCAATTTTATTGGCCTACGCCCAAATGAGATGTTGCCCAAAATGTGTTTCAATTCCGAACAGTCAAGTGGCCAAAAATATCGTAAGCCAAAAAACATAGTCTTCTACACCAGTCCCCCATGTACTAGATTGTCCTTGGCAAGATGAGATGTTAGCATGGATTTCGTGTTGGTCTTCCTCGTAATTTCGGAAACACGACTCTATTTTCTGTTTGTTGGAGACCGTTTTTTCTAAAATGGCCCATTTTATCCCAGGCGTAAGACTTGGCGCTTCTCAAGTTGCCAAAACTTTACTTTAGTGAAATGCAATGTATGGCCTTCGTAAAGTCATCGTTTCTGATAGGGATGTTCGTTTCATGAGTTACTTGGAAAAACACCTTGGCACATGGTAGGCACCAAACTCAACTCTCTACAGC
>VIGQ01002267.1:5000-7500 GCA_009663005.1 Actinidia chinensis | reverse complement strand
GTTCACAGTTTCGGAACATAGAATCAAAAAGGGACCATATAAACCGATTTTTTTTTAACTAGAATCAAACCGTAAAATCGTAAAACCAGACCAAAAGTTCTACTCCTACTCAGACCAAACCAGACCAAAATATTTTTTGGTATCAGTACCACAGTTCCTCCGATTCCTTTGCCTTGTCCCTACTCATGGGGTCTTCGAAATTGAGCTGGTTGTGTGCGTCTAATATGACACAGTATTTGTTATTTGAAACGTACAAAAAAAAGAATCTCATTTAATTTTCATTTAATAAAAGAAAGTTGTTGTCACATTTTGAATTATGTTCTAGAGCATAGTAAACTCTGCACTAAAGTAATTAAGTGAATCTCAAAAAAAAAGGAATAGGAATTTCATCTCATGAGATTACATGCAAAATAATTATTTTACCACCACAATATGTGGTGTAAAATTCCTTGTTTTACTTGACGTAGAAAATTAATTAGTTTCGTGTTGGTACAAATAGAATTGTGAGGTATTAATCCATTTCAAAGTAACGGAAAACAAACATTAATAATGAATATATATGGGATTAATAACTGATAAACAAAAATGTTGTGGGCGTGATGAAATTGGACTACTTATCCAATTTCCTTCGTAATCCGATTTTTCTCTCTCTCTCTCAATTCATCCTGATGGTGTCTCTGGAGGACCAGTACTCCTCTGTTTTTTTAGCATCAACAGGGGATAGCTCCACCACCTAACGGATTGGTCTGAAGATTCTGAATTCACCAAGAGAGCGCGGCTTCTGAGGCAGGGCATGGAGATGAGAGAGAGAATGAAGAGAGAGGAAATAGCTATGACCGCCAAGGCCATGATCTTGCCGTCCATGGCGTAGTGCTTGTTGCGCAATACAGGAAGCTGATTGTAAGCCGCAGGAGCATGGCCGGTGGATTCGGAGTCCATAATCAGCCACCCAATAAGTCATTGTTTGTCTATTTCTTTTCTTTTACGGATCTTTTAGCCAAATCACAACTTCCTCAAACTCTGCTACATCTTTTAACACTATGACGCCTTGCGTGATTCGCGTCGGATCTACTATTTATAATCAGTAACTCCTGTTTTTTCATATGTTGGAAGTTGTTTCAAGTGCTTGTCACAACTTATACTCTTCTTATAGGCCAAAAAATAATTTTGATATTTTTTAAATTATATTTTTGAATAACTAATTTTAACATAAATTCAAGTATAACAAATACCCTATTAGAGACTCATCGAAGATTCTAACTTTGGGAATGCAGAAACATAAGTGACTGCTAGTTATATAAGAAGATTTGATAAGTAAATTTAAATTATACTATTAGTTTCTAATAAAAAGTTAATAATGTATGATTTACATTCAGAAATGAATCGTATTATCACAATAAAGAATGAAAAAATATTAGTATAATGTAGTTTAATTTTTTGTATAAATTGTCAATGAAGATGCAAAAAAACATTATATTAGTAGTTTATTTATTTATTATGTTGTCACTTCATTATATACTGAAACCGATTCTCTTTATATTTTAAACAAATTTTAAAAATTATTTCATGAGGAAGAAAATATATTTCACAATTTAGATAGCATTCTTCATAATAAAGCCATGTTTGAGATATGTTGAATTATTTTTATCTTTAGTTGTATCTTTTGGTGAAAGTTTTTATTTTTTTGGTTCATATTTAGTAGAGAAATTAAAAAAGTGAATATAAATTAATCCAAATAAAATTTTCTCAATAATTCTATGATTTGTTTTAAAATCCAATTGGATAATTAGTTTGGATTTTAATAGATTTTTATAATTTTTTTCACGTTTTTAATTTCTGCACAATGAGTGAAGACTACACGATATGAATCTATGTTTTATTTGAGAATAATTTTAGTTACACTTTATAAATTATCGAATTAATTATTTTATTCTCATATAAGCTGTGGGCTGCTCACTATCAGTTAGGTATGAGACCCACAATTTATATAAGGCTCTATTTGGGATAATAGTTTTATTGTTTTTTCAAGCTCATTATTTTTATTTTTTTATCTTTAGTATTTTTTTTGTATAAAAAAATTATACTTTTCCAGTTCTTCTTGACTAGAGGAATTAAAAAATATAATTTTTTTTATCTAAATTGGGAAAAAGTTCACGAAAGATTAGTAAAATTATTTTTATCTCCAAAAAATCTAAAATAGTTTTTTCATTTTTAGTGAACTTTTTTCTAAACTAGATGAAATTTTAAAAATTTGTGGACTCCTCTCGTTAAGACAAAAGTATAAAGTTTTGATTAAACGAAAAAGAAAGTTTACTAAATACAAAAAAAAATCGAAAACTAAGAAACTAAAAAAATTATTTAAGTATTGAATAAATCATTTGGTAATTTATGAGATATATCTAGAATTATTCTTGCCTGTTTTTTGAGATATATCTGTAATTATGGTTGTGATTTGTGAATTTTCTAAAATTCAAACACTTAATTATAAAATTGAAGTAAG